>JARHVA010002231.1:1020000-1090000 GCA_037957365.1 Torreya grandis
ATATATATATATATATATATATATATTTTCCATAGAAACTATCTTTCAAGAAATTTCATACTTAGTGACTTTCGTGTATGGCTACATAGTGTTCTATTTATAGACATCATGGTGTCAGGGGGTTCCCCAATACTCATGGTCATACTATAGCACTAAAAACAATAGTATGTTTCCATGTACCTTGTGGTATATCATAAAAAACTACAATTACCATTTTATTAAACCTTAGGAAACCAACCATCTATTTGATTTTTTGGTGCACATGAGAGGATCATATCAGCCAAGGAGGTTACTTTCACCATACCATCGAAACCAAGGTTAGTGGGTTATATGCATAATTTATCCTTATTATTTAGTGATTTGAAACATTGGGTTGACACTAATATATTAATTAATAAGTATATTTTAAATCCCATAAAGTCAATCAAGTCATTTTAGTACATCTACATTATCTTTTTTTTTAAGTTAGATTCAATTTTCTGCCTAAATTATTTGCTATATTGAAAACTATATCAACCATTTCAAAAAATATTTTGTGTTACGTGTTATAGCTACATTGGCTAGTCCAATATGTTTCCATGATTACAATGAATACCTTGATTGAGTCTAATTATTACCATCATTCAGACAACCATATTGTCCAATGCCACTATAATTTTATTAATTTCATCTTCATTGTATTATCCAACTTGATACGTTCTATTTTACCTAGCCTTTACTTACCTAATTACATCAATTATCTTGATATAGTTTGTTATTTCTAGTTTCTAGATTTTAGCTTCTATCATCTAATAGGACACAACTTATTAGGATTATCTCATTTCTACCAGACTACATCAACCAACTTGATACAATTTATTTGACTTATTTTATCCCTACTTGACTATAAAAGAAAGACCAATACAATTTTATATTCTTATCATTTTTCCTACATGATTGTATTGGACAACTCAGCGCAATATAATTTTACTAATATTTATCTACCTTATTGAATTGAATAGATCAATATAGTATGTAAGACCTAGCCTCTTCTTATTTGATTAAATTGACCAACTCAATACAGTTTAATTTTCTATATTTTGCTTCCTAACTCATCATCTTGGCTGATACAATCTGTTTATAGCATGTTTCCTTCCATCAAGCAATACTTCTTGGTTGACATTGAACAAAAAACCCAACAAAATATTATGAAGTTGAACAATTCTTACTAAATTTCTATATCTCATTTTCCTTATACTATTGTGTAAAATCAAGACAAGTAATTATCATATGACCACTAAGACTATGACCAATGAACCAATAGGTAAAAAAAAAACCTTAATCCACTTAAATATACTCCACACATTCTTATTATATAGGATGAGTGTGATATTGAGTATACTCCCAAAATTATCATATAAATTAATGAGCATCCTAAGCATGGGGGCAAGGACCCTATGGTGATTTATCACCTCATGATGGAACCTCATGTGGAATTCCCTCCATCAGCTATGCTTATATTTTCTACCAAACTTAGGGAAAGTCATCACATGAATTATCCCTTAATATCTTCCTCCACCATTCCAAGTATTACTACTATCATGGTAGGCCTTTCCTTTAGTGGGTCTTCTCAAAGTTTCTATATTAACACTCACATTAATGTTACCACTAGTGTATCTCAAGATTCCTATTATATCCAACAAGCTCTTGATACTCATCAAATCTTTTTTCAAGGCACTAACCAAATGGATAATTTAAAAATTTCTAATGCCAATCATTTAATACAAATTCAAATTTAACTCTTTTAACTACAAAATTATCCTCAATAGCCTAAATGGGGAGTGAAGAAATCAAATTACCCCCTCCCCATGGATGTACATGGTAATCTAGTTTCACAACCTACACTTCTTAACAAATAATTTAATCACCTTCAAAATGAATCATTAATTCCTCATATTACAAACATAGGCATAGATGGAATCAATCATACTATCATTTACAATGGATCCACTTATCCCAATTTTCATTTGAAAGCTTTTTAAAACCTTTAAAATGATTGGATTAAGATAAACAACTTTGTGGCTACCAAACTTATAGCCAAATATTTTTAGGTGATGGTATATATTGCTCTAATGAACTCAAGTCTTACACTATCTCTAGTTTATAAGACTCAGTAAACACATTGATAAATAGGAATTTTAGAATAATGATTTTATTGAAAATAGATAGCCCATTTCATTAATTACAAAAAGACATAATATAAAACTACCCATGCCTTTATCAAGCTTTGGAAAACCTTATCTAACAGGGGTGAACACAACATGATGTAAGAAAACGTTTTTCACTTGTTTACCAATGATCTCCACCCCAAACTCTATTATCAAGTTAGTAATCTCTCTCCAAAACCAATGAAAGAAGACCTTGATCAAGCTAAACATCAAAACTTAATTATAATACAATTCAAGCCTTCCCAACACAAGTCTAGAACTTGTATGATTATGAAGTTTAAAAATAAAAATGCTACTAATGATAATGTTGTGGATACATATGATTCCACACATACCATCCATGTTATTCTCCCTAGTGGTTCTGACAAAGTGACACTTTCCCAAACTATCATGGGAAGTCCCTTCAAACCTCCTACTTACTCTTTAGCTTACATTAATAATGTGTAAATTCACAAGACTATCTCCATAGCCAAAATTAAGAAACATGTTCCTAAACCCTCAACTAGAGAACTTGGTCCTTTCTCTCTCTACCAAACATTGGTATGATACACAAAAGTTTTGATAGTATTATGATAGTTTGGTACTCTTATCAAACCCATAAACAAATTAATATCCTTGATTTTTATTTTCTTCTCATTTTTACCTTTGATCATGAATTTATGACCTAAGAATGTTAGCAAGCCTAAGACAAGGTAGCTAAATCCAATTAATCTAGATTAAAAAATGAAGCTCTTATCTAGGATAATGATCACCTTGAAATATATATATATATATATATATATATATATATATATATATATATATATATATATATAGATCCAATTTCTAAGCATAATAAATGTTTTATAAAAGTTGTTTAGTTGTTAAGTCATTTACTTTATCAGGCACTTATCTGGTTGTCCAAGTTAGTTCTAAACTATTACAACTAGGCACAAACCTAGACTAATCTTGTTGTGCTCAACATTTGTCACTTGATTGTGTCAAGATCAATTCACACAAGTCACAATCCTTTTATAATCACCTAAAGTGCAATAGAGAAACAACTAGGGCCCATATTAGGCCATTCGTGGCATGGTATAACTCATTCATCAAGGTACTTGATCATTACAATAACAATGTTGGCAAGTTCATTGGTACAAGACATTTTGGGTGGAGTTTTAATATCTATAGGTGTAAATCCTATTCAAGGAACTTATTCTAATCATATGAGCATAAACCTATATTAGGATAATGTTAGGGTCTCAAGGGTGTAAGTTTTTGTCTTACTGGTCTTAGCACCATTTGGTGATAAAATGGGTCAAGGGAATTACTTTATGTCAAATGTTCATGCTTAGGCTAGGGATTTAAACACATATATCATCATTATCATGGGATCCTTATTTCACTTAGAGTATTTCCATGCAATATGTTGATGTCATCACTTACACAAAGATTCCATTAACAAGTTGGACTGAGAGCTCACTAGAACTTAGAATTCATCTATTAAATCTAAGAATTACCACTATTACAAAAATTATGTAATATATGAACACTACCATAACCACATACACTAGATCAATACTCATTTAAGTTCAAATACATTCTTCATTAAACATTATTCAGATAAATAGAGTACATAGCAAATAAAATAGAGCAAATGTTCATCTAGAGATACTAAAGGCCTAAAATCTCATAGGTGAGCTTGGGAACTATAATATTGAACCTCAAAGACATCCATGCTATTCCTAATCTTTAATGGTGGTTTCTTCACTATGTCTAAAACTAATTATGCAAATCTTTGCTATCTCCAAGTCACCCCCTGCATACTAGTTTGATCTTGGATTTATAAAACTTAGAAGCATCTTTGTGTTAGGGTGGAGGGTGCACATTGGGTATTGAGATGGAGCCTTGGTTGATCATTATAATAGCTCCATCACATTACATCCTTTGTGTTCCAGTCACCACATGTAACCACTTATGAATATACCCTAAAAAACTTGGGTGCCAAGTAACTACTTTTTAGTTGGCATAAAATCTCCAAAGATTCCTCTAGATGGCATAAAAGGTGATAAAATAACAATAATTCCAAATGATCACCTTGCATTGAGATATTTTATATGTGAGCATGGATCCATACTTACACAAAATGGGGCCTAGCATTTACCCCATACAAAAATACTAGTCACCCTTGGACTAGTATTTCAATGCTCTAGGCACATAAAACTCTAACACACTCTCATTTCATTCAACATTGAAGTCCTAAAATCCCTTAACGATAAGCTCAAGTTCTTCAATGGAACTATATTTCTCTATTGAGGTGACATTGAGTGTAATCACATATGTATTATCCAACTCCTTTTGGAAGGATTCAAGGTTTTCCTTATCTTTTACCACTCCTCTATCTAGGATTTATCCTTGTTCATAGGCCTTGGTTTACAAAGCATGTAAGAGTGATTCCAAGATTTTTTCTTGGTTTTGATTTGAGTACTCAAGGAATTTACCTTTCCCATTATTTGACTACACTCTGATCTACTTATAGTGTATACCTACACCATCAGTTATCCTTCTCTCCCTTTGCCTTTCTAAGGTGCACGTCTATGATGGACTCCTAGTCAGAGAAGCTACAAAATATGGCATTAGTAGCATCTACTCCCTCTTACAGTTTTGTGAAGAGGTCTTCCACTTATTATATCTTTATGTCTATCTCTTGATTTATTTTAGCACATGGGTCCTCCTCATCTTCTAGCACTAGCTCTACCTTCAACCTTGGGAGCATATGATCCACTAAAATTCACACCTTTTCCACCTTTGAGAAGTTTGAAGTGTCAATGCCATCCAAGAGGGATGGTTTGGCTTCCTCTATGTGCTTAGCCAATTATTCAAATTTGAATTTCATTAACTTTACTTCTTCTTCTACTTTCATCATTATTTTCTTCCATATTGAAGGTCTAACATCATTAACGATGTTCTTCTACACTACTTCAAATGCCATTTAGATGAGTACATTAGCTGACTTGATTAGGTTCATTACATGAGGTTTTATAAGAAGGGAATCATGCCATTGTTCTAGTTCTTATGTGCCTAGTATGGCCTTTTGTGACACGAAAAATGAGGCTCATCCATATAACTATCAAAGGTGAATGACAATTATTGGCACATCCTTATTTTGGTAGCTTTGAGGGGCATGTACTCAAACATATAGTAATCTTCATCGATCCACCCCTTCTATGCCTTTTCTCCTAGGCTTGGCTCGACACCCTCTTCCTTAATGATTCCTAACTCCATCTATTATCCTTCTTCTTCATTGGTGTTATCACTCTCTTCACTACTTCCCTCTGAGGTTCTTTCCTCTTTTTCCAATAAGGGTTCTTCCTCAAACTTGTCCCCTTGGTTTGTTTCTTAATTTACCTTAGTGATAGCTTTTCCCTCCTATTTATATTAAGTTTTTTTAGTGCTCTCTATTTTCTCTTTCAAGGTTAAAGTATCACCTTCCTTATCTCAAGGTGCCCCTTCACTACTTGGGAGTGCCTATGGTGTAGCTTCTTCTACTATGATGGTGGGGGTGCTAGGTGCCTTTGTTACTTTCTCTTCCATTGGTTTTGTGCTTGAAATAACCTTCTTATATTCCTTTTCCTTCTTGGCCCTTTCATCCTAGGACTTATTTCTCTTTGCCTTCCTCTTATTTATTATTTCTAAGGTCTTTTCTTCCTCGGCTCTAATTTCTTTAGCCTTGACCTTATCAATCTCTTATTGGGTCATGTTGAATGCCTTCAGAATCACTCTTTTTTTTCTCTAACTCTAGTGCCATATATATTTCTTCCTCATCAAGGCCTATTTTATTTCACCATGTTTTCTTTTCCTCCTCAATTAATGGAGGCTATGTGGAGGGCTCTTTGGATGAGGAACTAGGAAATTTTTTGCCTCTCTAAGTGTAGTGGTAGTGCCAGCTTGGAGGGCATTTTTAACTTCTTTGGCACTAGGCTCTTTTATCAATTGTTCTTGGATGATGTAAAATTTCATCCCTCCTTCCTCCTCCATCTCTTTACATTCATCTTGCACTTCCAATTCCTCACATGCCTCTTACACCTCCATCTCCACTAAGGTTATTATGGGCATTAAAAATGTCCCTTTTGATTTCTTTTTCTTCTACCTTGGCTTGGGTGAAGTAATCCTTGATGTGAAGGCCACATGATTCTTATTTGGTGTAGAGCGAGTGGCCTCATCATTAAAGGTGATCTTAATTTTAATGTGCTCCTACATCTCCTCAAGTATATCCTCCTTTTATTTTGGGGAGACTTCTTCTATGCTAATAATTCCAACTTTCATTCATCACTAATCTAGAGAGGGAGGTCATCATCCTTCTTAGTGTTTGTGCCCTCCTTTCTCAACTTCATATCATAGTATAACATGTGGATGTGACCGAGTATGAATTCATTTTAAAGGGGATAGATGTCGATGTGATCCAAGTCATCATCCTCATCCTTGGTCACTTTCCCTTTTGGGTACATGTATTAGTGCCATAACTTGCTTTATTCTAAATCCACAGTTTTCACCAAAATGTCTAGCTACTATGCATTAGGAATTATTCTAAGCACATCTCTAAAGTATTTGGCTGAAAATGCATATGGAAGCTTCAGCCATCTAGATTGGTTACCATCTGTGAGTTTTAGGTGAACTACATAGAAGTGATTCATAATGGCAAAGGTTTTCATTCCAAATATATTTTAGGGGAGCTCCACTAGGATGTGCCATTCCTCCCCAAATGCTTTGATATACTAGGAACACCACCCTATTAATCTAGTCTTATACTTTTAGGATAAGGTGGGGGGGAGGTGAAGTTTTGATATTTCTATGTCAAAGATTCTTGGTGCATCAAGAATAACTAAAGGTTATCTTCATCACCATCAGGCATACTGATATCCTCCAACATAATTAGAATTAACATAGACCCCCACCAGAAGGTCTCTCACACTGTATGACACTCTAACATGTTCTTCACCATCTCATCTACAATTAACTTTTCTATATTAAATTTTACCCCCTGCACCATGTGGTGGGTGATGAATAGGTAGGCTTTCGTGATACCTATCTACTAAGGAAAAGTTTTGAATTCATGAGGTACACAACTACCCTCTTTTTAGGGTCCTTGATGTCTTTGATTGGGAATGTGAAACCTCCCTTATAGTACCCTAGGATTTTCTTGACCCTTTCAACTTCAACATCATCCACCATCATCTAGTGGATGTCTGTATGAGATTCTAAGAGATTGATGATTCTACCAATGAGGCTAGTTGACATCCACATGTACTACCTTATAAAGTAGAAGTGGTCCTCGAGGAGGCATGAAAGGAGGAATTGTATGAGTTTCTCTAGCTTCCCAAAACATGGTAACTCATAGAGTTGAGTTGTGTTAGTGGTTGAACATTTGTCTTAGATGGAGACATCAAATAATGTTGCACCTACATCATTCTTGGCCCCCATATCAACCACCTAGTATTACAATAGATATTATACATTACTTGAGGTATGGTGGTTGTATTCTTTGAGATGGTAGGTGTGCATGAAATATTCTTAAATTTCTCCTACCAATACCTCCTTAGAAAATTGCATCTCTTAGTAGGAAATTTTTGCAATCACTTCTAGATCAGCCTTGGTGATGTTAACTCCTACCAATTGTGCTTTCTTATTTTTTGTGACCACTTATTCTATCATCCATACCCTCTTCACATCATTTTATGCCTATGGTTGGTTAAAACTCATGTAATTCTTCCCCATTCTAAACCAGTTGGTATTGAAGTGCAATCTATTTACTTTACTAAAGCCTATAATTTTTATTATCACTTCTCATAATTATGATATCTATGACTATTAATTTAGCTCTCAAGCTTCACTTGCCATTAACGGTGGCCTCAGTGTCATTCTATTTTTTTACTACCTAGTTCTTACATAATTCATACCCCACACTTCTCTATGCCAATCTCAAAGGGAATAAAATTCTTATTTCTATTCAATCATTCACTTTTAGCATTTATGGGTACTTAATGTCTCATTATAGTAGTGTTTTATTACTTCAGCTTTGGTTTGTTGGTTTAGTTGTGGTTAATTTTTCTACATTTCTGGGTGAAAATTATCTTGAGGTTTATAACCTAAACTGGCTAGCCCTTTGTTGTTTTATACACTTAATTCAACTACTTTCTTAATTTGAGGTGATTAATGACATGAAAATGCCTTGATTTCTTGGAATTTACTAAAACCCACAAAATCCAAAAAAATCCTCTACTATGCATGCATTCAATGTAGATCTTTATGCCTCCATCATCACCTCAATAAATTATCTTAATGGTATTTTTGGTGAAGTGACATGTAGTTTAAACAACCACTTCCTACCTCACTTTGGGTGGATGCTATCTTGTCTTAATGATCTTTCTCCTAAATTTTGTTCAATTGGCATGATCTTCACCTTCCTTATGGAAACCTTGGTGAAAAACCTCACATATGCATAGTTTAGCCTCCACAATTCCATTTTTTTCCTATTGCACTTTCATTTCAAGTGTGATTTCCTATCTTGGTTTATTTTTTTGCACTTTCATCTCTTTACCTTGCTTTATCCTATCCCATATAAATCATTTGCATTATCCCTCTATTGCATCACTCTCTTCATAGATCTCTTTTGCATAATCATCTTGTGAATTTTCTTTCTATCCATTATGCACTAACATATTATGTGTATTTATTTCTCCCTTAGTTCTCATATGTTCAAAGCCTAATGAATTCCATACACCCAAAAACTTAAGTGTCTAGCCTCAGTCACTTTTATGAAGCATCCATGCTCAACTCACCTAAATGGAGTTGTGTAAAATCACTAGAATATTTCTTTTATGAGCTTGAAACTGCCACTTATTCACTCTACAAGAATAATAATCACAAAATGCAAGGAAATGTTTGGCTTACATCAAACATCATTTGGGTCAGTATAACACCACTAAATTGTGATTAGTAAGTCAGTGTCTAATGGTAAAAGATCCATATTATTACATATATGGCTTTATGTTGTTGCTATTGAAATGCCCTAGGAGCATTTATCTTGATAATGTGCATAGCTTACATGCACTAGTTTCAAATATACTATAGATGAAATATGGGCCCATACACCTAATTTGTAGCTTTCATAGGTGATTGAGGTACTTGAAGTCATAGATTAAGACTAATGCTCCTTCAATTAGTACCTTGCACTTAATATGCTTGTCATGCCATAACTTTTAGCACACCTTCTTGATCTACTAGCTCTACCTTTCTTGGGTGCACACCTCATTCAACTGCTCCAAGTCCTTCAACCTTGCACTTAATGATTCTTAGTCATCCAAATGACCAATTCATGATATGTGTAATGATGGAACCAATAACTTCATTTGTATAATCACCTCCATGCCAAATAATATTTAGAATGGTGTAGCCTTGTTTAGGCACTTGTAGGTTATGCAATATGCCCATAGGACTACTGACACTCGATCATCCCAATATTTTATAATAATGTCACATATTTTTGTGATTGATTTTCCTAATATCTTATTCAATGCTTTGGCTATGCCATTTTTTAGGTATGATATAGGGCTGTCTTATGATGCACCATCATGTATTCAACTAGTAATAGTTTCATAGTTTCATTGAGGAAGTGTGTTCCTCTATTTCTAGTTAAACTAAGTGGGCACTCGTAGTGACTTATGATGTTCTCCCACATGAATCATGCAACAGTGGTGGTAGTGAAATTAATAGTAAGTGCTACCTTAGCCCACTTAGTGAAATAATCAATGGCCAAAAAAATATATCTTATGCTTGTGTGAGTTGTTATAGGAGTGATCAAAACAATAAAATCAATGGCCCAATTTTCAAATGGCACCTAGGAAAGAATTGGGATGATAGGAATCTCATCCCATTGGTTTAGCTTCCTTGTTTGCTGGCATATGTCACATACCTTAGTGTAATTAATTGAATATTAGAATAGGCTTAGCCACCACAAGCCTAATTATAACACTTTACATGCCATTATGTCTCTAGTGCAAGAGCCTCCTATGATCCCCTCATGTGCCTCACATAAAATTAAGTCTCTTTCATGTTCTAAAACACATCGATATAGGACTTCATCTTGAATTAATATATACATCTCCCCACTAATGATTTAAAAGGGGGAAACATGAATGATGAGCTTCTTCTTCTCTTTGGTGGTCATGGTCTAGGGTATAAACCTAGATGTTAGAAATGTGGATATCTCTTCCAAGTCTTTGGGAACATGTTAGGATCTATATATTTGTACGTTTAGCATGTCATATTCAATGGGAACTACCACCTTACCAGAGTTGATGTGGGACAAATGGTCTAGTGTTGAGTTCTACTTCTCAAGTTTTATGACAACTAAGAATTGGAATTCTTGAAATATAAATATCCATCTACAAATGTGCTCATAGAGAATAGGCTTATTAATAAGGTATTTAAATGCATCGTGATTAGTGAAAAAGATGAATAAGTTCACCAATAACTATTACTTAAATTTATGGAGGGAGAAGACCATGGCTAGTCCCTCATGCTCGGTAGTAGTGTAATTTTACTCTATCAGGGTCAATTTGTGACTTATAAAGGAGGTATGATGATCCATCTTACCTTCTCTAGGTTACACCATAATGGTTCGAATTACAGAGCTAGATGTGTCAACATGGACATGGAATGGAATCATCCAGTCAATAAACTGAAGGATATGCATGTTAGCCAACTTGAGATTCAAAGTTTCAAAGGCATCCTCTTAAATTAAACCCTATTATAATGGGACATCCTTGCATAATATCTCCTCTAGTAGTGTTAATATCATTGCATAGTTCCTTATAAAATTTATATAATAGCCACACTGGCCAAAAAATGCATGAATGTATTTTTGTGTGGAAGGGGTCTAGAGTTGTAGAATAATAGCAATATTTTTAAGGTTAATGAGTAGACTATATTTACAGATGATGTACCCAATAAAGGTTTCAATGGTGTCATGAATATGCACTTATTAAGGTTCAAGGATAAATGTAATTGTTAGCACCTCTCAAACATGAGGTACAAGTTTAATAATGGTCTCTCATGAGCCCATACACATTCCAATCATCAAGGTACACCTAGAGGAACTTATGGATAAAATCTTTGAATATAATGATGACCACTCTAGATAATATGGCTAACACATTTTTTAGCCCAAAAGGCATCACATTATATGATAAATAACCCTATTCTATTGCAAAGTTTGTTTTAGTCATATCCTCTTCTTCAATTTGGACTTGATGGTATATATGGAAACCATCAATAAAAGTATATATTTCATAACCTATGACTCCATCTAATACTTCTTCAATGAATGGAGTTGGGAAGGGGTCAGTGACATAAGCAACATTTAACAATTGGTAATCCACATAAATATAAATGCACCCATATTTATTAATGCTAATAACCATGGGTCTCACCTATTTTTACTCTTGCATTGGGTAGATCACTCCTGTGGATAAAATATCATAAATCTCCATTTTGACCTTGACATAAAGATTGGGGTTCATTTTGTAGGGTAAATTTTTGATAGGTCACATGCCATCCACTAGTTTATGCTCATTTTTCCAAGGGATGGATGAGTGCCCTTCATATCCCAATAATTATGTGGAAACAAATCTTGAAACTCCTTCAAGATTTTCATAATTTGTGTCAACTCTATGTCAGACCAATATACACCCAGAGTAGCCACCCTTGGTTCTCCTTTCACACTGATATCAACCTAGGTGGTCTTGAGTGGTGCACGATACGGCTCATTTATCTCTTAATATGTGTCCTCAACCTACCTAATCCCCTCAATTATTTTAATGTGGAGATGAGTTGGGTCTTCCTTATCAGGGGCACTATCATCCACTTGGTGTATGAGCTTCCTCTTTCCTATCAAGGATGTCTAATTTCATACCTTCTAGACATTTACATCTTCATCACTTGAGTCATTATTGAGTTCCTTATCTTTAAATAAAGTTAGGAGTGTTAATCCTTTCTCCCCAAACATATCTTATAGGTTCTACTCTAAGATTCTAGTGTCCTAAAACACTACCCTTTAAATTACTTGTAATGTCTTGATCAATTCTAGGTTATATGAGGAAAAAGAGAAGGTGTGCACTAACTTCTCCTTCAAGACATCCCAGCTAGCTATCTCATGGCATATTTTTTTGACCAAATACCAAGATTATGCCCATGTCTTCAAGGTTTTGTAGAAGGGATGAACCCATAGGTTCCTTGGGGTGTTTGCACCATAGTCAGTCCATGTTTCTTTACATAAGTATATGTGCACTATTATTTTTGAATCCCCAGAGTATGGATAAATATCAATTCCTCATTGGTTTTTCCAAATTTTCAATAGATGGCTTCTTTTACATCTTGACAAGTTGGCAAGATAGGCCTCTGTACTACCCACCAATGAGTAGTAGTGCTTCTCAAAGTATAGACCAATGTACCAATCCTATCTACTTCCTTTTAGATGAAGGATCTAATTTGTAGACATATTATTCTACTATATTTCTTCCCTCATATCATGGGAGTTATACAAGTTTATCTTTTCTTAGGTGAAACAATCTATTTCCCTTCTTCTTATTGTAAGGCACTCCTCTTTATAGAGTGTAATCGATCTAGACCCAACCGATCCTCATATATTTTGGCACCTTAGCACTCACCACATGACACCTTTGACCATTGATTTCATAATTTTATTTGACCCATTAATCATAAGCTACATTTTTAGTGTCTAAGGTTGACTATCCATCATCCCAAGAAAACACTCCTTGGTCATTAGCATTGATAGTTTTGGTGCCTTACACCATGATGTTATAGATATAGTTGATCTCATCTTCAAGATCAACACTTTATACATAAGGGGGTCCTTGGTCACTTGAGAGGAGTATTAATACCCTCTCCTTACCATTTTAAAAGGTCATATATCACTTCTTAAAGTGCATGTAAGCATTATTCACATAGCACCATGGCCTACCTAGGAATGTTGGATAATTATCTTGCTCATCCAAATCGATCACTTTGAAGTCAGTATAAAACTTTGTGCCCATAATATTTACAATGGTGCCTTTTAAAATTCTAATTAGTTGAATCCTAGATTTTTTGTCCATGAAAACCACATGAGGGGAAGGCATCAAGGTTGGCTTACCCATCTTCTCCTATGAATTCTTTATCAAGATAGTGACCTTGGCACTTATGTCTATGAGGACCTCATATATAGACAATCCATCAATGGTGGTATTCACTAGAATATCTTGATTTTAATTTTAATTCTATGTATTCCTAACCTCTCATACCCTTTCCATGCATGGAATAGTAATTTCAATAGACTTTTACTTGGCATGCTCTAAAAGAAAATTTTTCAATAATGGTAGCATCCCTTCTATTTATAAGAGGTGCAAGATATTTTTTAGCTCTCTTACTTCAGCCTCTTGGTTTTCTTAAAATTGGAGTTCTCATTGGTTTTAAATCACACTCATAACCTAATACAATACATCTTTCTGATGTGTAGGATCTGTAAAATGCATGACTTTGGGTTTAGGTTATGTTATGCACTGAATGTGACTTGATTCCCCATATTATAGGCATAAATATGGTATTATCAAACTGGAGGTTGAGTGGTGAATCCACTATGAGTACTGGTCTACAATTTGATTGGATCTATGTGGGTCAGTTACACCTTTGGAGTCCACTTCTCTACTTTAGGCTCACACCTGATCATTCCTTCACCTTTGTCTACACTAGGTCATCCTTCAGTCAATTTTTTTTATATATGTTAGGGCATTCCTTGACATTTTGTGTTCTTATAAAATACCCACACATTGGATGTCTAGGGTAGTCATGTTGATGTACTCAATTGAACTACACTTATAACATGATCATAGTGGGAATCTTCCTCCATCATGTCCTCCACCCCACCCTATAGTGCCTCCTTACATCCCATAGCCTATATTATGCCATCCATAACTTACATTATGCTAACCATATCCCTCATTTCCTTGGATTTCCTACCCTTTAGCTACTATAATTACTTACCATGTGCTTCTATCTATATTTTTAGGCATCTCATTAATTACATGGTAATTAGTTGTGGTATGAGTTTAGGAATAACACAATTGACAATATATGGTTGTGTTAACCTGACTAGTGTGTTATAATAAGTGGTAGTTTTGAACATCATGTGCCTCATGAAAAAATTCATATCTTTGAAGTAATGTCTGCACATTCTTTTGAGGGTAGTTATTCCTATTATGGCTTTTCATCTTGTAGTCAGTGCACCATAATACGCATTGATCATCTTGAAAAAAACAAGTGGTTAGTTTTTGGAGTTGGCTAGCCATGGATGCAATCTATGCTCCATGAATGGGATAATCCTAGTGTCATCACTTTTAACTACCTCATCTCTAATTTTAACTTCTAGCACTTCTCAAGTATCTGTGAATGTCTTCATAAAAAAATACACTTCTAAATGGTACTAGTAATTCTCTAATGAACCATTGTGCATGATAGGAGGGGTTAATGTTATAAATAATCTTGGAAAGAAGATTTTTAAACCTAGCACCATATAGGTAGATGATCTATGATAGGCCTTAGCTAATTTCCTTAAGTGTGGTGATGTTTTGTTGTTCAAACTCAAGTATGTCAAATTATTTTAGAAATACTTCCTTTAAGGTGTTGTAATCGATCATATCTTGGTTCATATCAAATTTCCTATGATAGGTATGAGCACGATCAAGTAGAGTTATCATGAACTATGTTGCCTTACACTCTGATTGGGTTATACCCTGAGCATACCATTGAAGCTCACATTTTAACACATTCTCTATGACATTTTCCATGCCATTATATTCTAGAAACTACATTACCATCTTGTAATATATTTGTTATGGGGAGGGGTTACTGGCATTTGAGGTGATTGAACCCCTAGTACTTATCTTAGTAGTGGTCCTCCAATGCCTTTGGTCATAAGACTATGTATCAACCCCATTGTTATGGTTGGCACCATTGAATTCAATGGTGTAATGCTACTCACTTATGGAACTAGGGCACTTCTTGTGGGCTATTTCCTAGTCTATATAGTTGACATTTACTAAATTGGAATGATTTAATTTACATTTTGAGTTATTGAACTAGCACCCAAAGGTCTAGAGGTATCTTCACTTAGTTCCTCATAAGGAACAACTTATTCAATCATAAAATTATACTCTAAATGTACAACTTGGTGAAATTTAATGTGGAAAATAAGGTTAGTTATCACTCTTTTTTCTTCTTATGGGAGATCTAGTACATGAACTAGCACTATAGGTTTAAAGGGGGTAGATGCTTCTAATGCATCTTTAATGGTAAAATTATAGAGGGACCCAATACATTATTCACCCATTAATAATCAATATTGATCCATGGATTCATTATTTCTCTCATCATAATACTATAATTCAAGAGACCCTTCCCCATACCCTTCTCACTTGCTACAAGTTCTCTCAGTACTTCTAGGTTCTAGATCTTCCATCAGCCTATACCTTCTATTCTTATAATTCTATCTCCTAAGATCTTAGGTGTTAATCTGTTTGTCCCTTTCCATTACACTTCACCTACACATCCCCTTATTCCCCATTGCACTACTCATACATGAAAGGAATTTATCCTTCCATTATTATGATTTCAAAGCCATAATTCACCATCAGTTTCTTAAGCACTATGTTGAATTATTTCATAAATGTGCCTCTAGGCTCATGTAAAATTTTATATACTAATTTATCAGGGTAAGAGTACATTGATACTACAAACTCAAGAACATATTTATTTAGTACTCCTTATTCAGTGCAGTCTATAGTTTTGGTCCAATTGGCATCAAGGTTCTCAAGATTTTCTAAGCGCTCCTTTGTCTACTCAAGGTGTTATCCATAGCTTCATATTTTATGGGTTGCATAAGTAGCCAACCATTGGTACACATTCTTAGGTAGTTTGTAAAAGAAGACCTCATATAGAGCATCATATAGGTTGCTCTAAACCCCCTTTCTTGAATTCTAATCTTTACAAGATGGATACTTTAAGACAAATATGTATTTCACCTATTGTAACTAGCACTTGATGTTCTTGATGGAGAGTTAGAGAATTATTTTGTTGCACCATTGTAACACTAAAATTCAACATGGTTTCTAGTAATATAACTAAAATGTTATAGAAAAGTTAATTAGTTATTAAGTCATTTACTTTGTTAGGTGATTATCTAGCTATCCAAGTTAGTTTTAGACTTGTTACAACTAGGCACAAACCTATACTAACCCTATATCACTCAACATTTGTCACTCAACTGCACTGACATCAATTCACACAAGGTGAAAGCCTTATATTCTCATTCAAAGTGTAGTAGAGAAAGAACTGGGGCCCACATTAGGCTAGTCAAGCCATGAAATAACTCATTATTCAAAGGACTTTGTCATTACAATAATGGTGTTGGTAATTTCATTAGTGGAAGCCATTCTAGGTGGAGTCAAACTATTTGTAGGCACAAATCCTATTTATGGAACTTGTTCTAGTCATATAAGTGTAAACCTATATTAGGCTAATGTTAGGGTCTCAAGGGCACAAGCTTTTGTCTTACTAGTATTAGTGTCATTCGATGCTAACATGGGTTAATGGAATTAATTTATATCTAAGGTTAATGCTTAAGGTAACACTTTAAGAACATATATCATCACTGACATGGGATCCTTCCTACACTTGAGTATTTCCATATAATATGATGACATCATCACTTATATAGAGATTCCATTAATGAGCTATATTGAGAACTCACTATAACTTAGTATTCATATATTAAATCTAAGCATTACCATTATTAAAAACATTACATAATCAATGAACACTACCATAACCACATACACTAGATTAATACTCATTTAAGTACAAATCCATTCTTTATTAAACACTTTTCAGATAAATAGAGTACATAACAAATAAAATAGATCAAATGTTCATCTACAGATACTAAAGGCCTAAAGGCTCATAAGAAAGCTTGGGAACTATAATATTGAACCTCAAATACATCCATGTTATTCCTAAACTTTAATGATGGTTTTTTCTCTATATTTGAAACCAATTTTGCATAGCTTCACTATCTCTAAGTCACCCCCTACATACTAGTTTGAGCTTGGCTTTATATAACTTAGAGGCATCTTCATGCTAAGGTGGAGGGTGCACATTAGGTGATGAGCTGGATCCTTAGTTTATCATTTTTCTAGCTCCATCACCTTGAACCCTTTGCACCCCAGTCATCACATACAATCACTTATGAAGGTGCCCTAAAAAACTTGAGTGCCAAGTAACTACCTATTATTTAGTGTAATATCTATGAATATTCCTCTAATTAATATAAAAGGTACTAAAACAAAAATCATTCCAAACGATCACCTTGATTAGGGATATCTATTGAGTTGGCATGGATCCATACTTAGCTAAAGAGGGTCCCAATAATCAAAACCATCAACCTAATCCTAATCAATTTACTACTACCAATGTTTTTAAAACCATGGTTAACCTTCATCCTTTAATAATAAATAAACCCTAGTTAATGTGAATAACATGAGGTTTATAGTCTCATAAAGTGATCCTTATCCTCATTATGTTCATACTCCTTATCTTACCTACATGATAGTTTAAGATACCTATCTACCTCATTTTATAGATGTTGAGTATGAGGAAATTATTACCAATATAGATGTTCCTAATGCATTATCCAACTCAATATAGTCATAATTTTTTGTGACTATTCCTACTATATCAACCACCTTGATGTGGTATGTTAGCCCTCATATCCCTATTCCTAATTTATTATTTACCCTAATAGAGTATTTTAACTCTCACCTCTCTATTTCCACTACATTGGGCAACTTGATATAATCATTTATTTATAAATCATACCTTACTGTATTAGCCATCCTAAAATAATCAATTTTTTATCTAAGATATATCTCTACTAAATCATCTATTTTGATGAAGTCCATTATTATCATTCATCCTCATGTTATTACATTAACTCGGTCGATACAATCTTCTTCTATCTCTTCTTTGTAACAAACTATATCCACTAGCTCGATGCAATATATTCTCCATTAACAAACTACAATGTTTAGGTCTAAAACAAACTACAATGTTTAGGCTTAGACCACACAATTCCCTTCCTCATTAGTTTAAATTCACTTTCACCCCTCCTTTTATTGATATTATTTATCATTATTCACCCTTATTTCAATCCTACCCAGCTACTTTAGGAGTTGATGAGTGGGATCTTGTTGAACTTTTTAAACTCCCCTTTCAAATTATTTTCCTTGATCTTAGGAGGGCCTATCTACATCATACAAATGATTCATGAAAATATAATTAAAAATAAATATACCTTTGACTAGTATTGAGGATAGCATCCTACAACATTATGAATAAATGTCCATTCAAGTTGACAAGATTATGGATGTTTCTCTCTCAAAAAAATTTCCTATTACTTCCATGATATTTGATGAAATATTACTTCATGTGGAATACCATCCTCTTTTCATTAGTGTCAAATTTTATGACACTAAATTCAATCATGTCTTGATTTATAAAGGGTCATGAATTTATGTCTCCTCCATTTTCCTGATTAAAACTATTTGATACTACAAATGCGACTTTAAGTCTACCCAAATTATGTGTCAAGGATACAATAAAATACCAATGCATCCTAAAAGTTGTGTTTGGATTCCTATAAAAACCCTTCCCATTATGGTTAGAGTTAAATTCATGACATTTAAATATACTATAACAATTTTCTTCGATGATATTAGACTCATTGCATTTGGGTAGTTGCCTCCTCTATATATTAGTGTGTCAAATTTACCCACAAAGGTGATATCTATAAGATTCAAGGTGACACAAACCCTTATAAATTCATACAATTATAATAACATGGAAATTTTAAAATACTTACCCTTTAACCTTTACCTAACATCCCTTTCCACCAATCTCAACACTTAAACTATCACCTCAACTCTAAATGAGGTTATCATGGCCACCCTGAGTTTGTGGGTAACACACTACCTAACCACTTAGATTCTAATGATCATTAACTACATGGGATTAACCTTAAGATAAAATCCTTAGACATTCCTATTAATATTTTTTTGTAATCATGGAAGAGTAGTTTCTAATTAAGAAAGGGGATTTAGGATTGATTTTAAGGTTCCAAGTATAGTCTAAGTTTGGCAAAAGAAATTAAGCCATGAAAAGGTATTTAGCAAGTTATCAAAGTTTAGCCTTAAAATTTTGTGTCAAAGAAGTAGGTCTTCAAGAAAAAATTTCATAAAAATTGATAGGCAATTTAAAACTCTAATCTCAAATAAAATGCCTCAATCTTTGTAGGAATTGTCAAAGTCTTTTGGCCTTTGAGAAAATTTCATGAAGGAAAGGTTCCGAACAAATTTTTTGAAGGATTCACAATAACATTCAAGTATTTTATCTTTGGGAAAATTATTATGAGGAATTATTAGAACTTTTGTTGTGAAGACAAATTATTCAATTAGAAAGGATGGGAAAGCAAAAATTATGAAAGAATCACTTTAACACTTATTCAATTTTGGTCATTTTTCCTAGTGAAGGTTTTGGGGTCACAATGTTAAATTTTATGGGCCTAGGGTGACATCATAATAGTTTACTAAGTTTTTAATATACATATGTCTCTATTTTAAGCCTCTTATTTCCATAAAGTATCCATTCATAGGTCCCAGTGAGTCTAACCCCTTTTCAAAACATTTTGACTCTTAATCAATTCTATAAAAAAAAAATTGGTGCCATGCATCACTCTCTTGATGGTACTGAGCCTATTAAAAAGTGTTTTGAAAGACTTAATCAATTTTATTAAAAAATTTCTTAGTGAAATTGATGACATCATAAAAGCATTAGGCATGTAATCAAGTGAGATGCTTCCAAGTGTCACAATCCAAATGACTCAACAACTCAAATTCATGCATACAGTTCAAAGCCCTCTAGGCTAGTGGGTTAGTGGGATAATTCCACATGGTGAAATCCCATTTCCCCACTCTCCCAAATATTTTTTTGTAACCCAAAAATATGTTAGATCCCTAAGCTATCTGGTGAGTGGGATGGCACCACATATCATAATCTTGTTGATTTGAATCCCTATGGTGGTTTATGTAAATAGAGAAATACGTCAAGGTAGTAAGTGAGAAATATGTTGTTTCATGGAAAAATATTTCTTCATCATAGGAAAATAATCAAAACTACATTTGAAGGCTTAATAAATAATCTAAAAGAGTGAGAAGTAGCCACATAGTAGAAACCATTAAAACTGAGGACATGTTGTTTCCACAGCCAATAAGGCATGAACCTAATATCAATGGCATGTCTATCCATCAAGAATATCAAAATCCAAATATTTCAAAGTTTAGGATGGGTGACAAGTTGAGGAATGTTGAAGTTGGCACACTAGATCTACTTAAACCTAGACCTATAAAATTTAATGCAAATATGACTAGCACATTGAAGGTCATGACTAAACTACATGACTAAGTGGAACCTTAAATATTAAATATGGCATGGAGATATAAAAAGAGTATTATTATTTAAAAATGGTATAATCAAGAAAAATCTTTTAATTCAGTAATTTTGAGAGACCTATGGCTGCATTCTTGCACATAAATCCTTTCAAATTAAGCTATGGTAGTTTAATGATTAAAGATTAGTTATTTAAAAACTAATGTGAGAAAGAGATTAAGATAACAAGATAGAATCAAGGAAATATTTGGCATACCTCTAAGACACAATTATGATCCCCAATTAATTTTGGCCATCTATATTTTATTGTAGAGAGACTGTGTCTTGATTTCTTATATTCCTCCAATTTTTTCCATTACATTCTGATTGTAATTAATTAACCATGGGCTTCCCATTTCCTATAAAAATATCAATTCTTACATTATAAAATGGTCAAATTTTTTTGAGCAAAATAATGTTGCTAGAATCTACCCTCCAAGAGCCTCTTTACGAGCCTTATATTTTTATGAGAATTAAGTTCACTTCCCTTTATTTTATTGCATTTTGTGTGCATTTATTTGGTTTTTTTAATATTTTTATATGTATAATCTTTATCCCTCTCATTTCCATCCATTCCTCCACACCTATGTGTAGAAATTGAATCTCTCTTACAGGTCACATTTTGTGCCCATATAGGTCTATATACGCACTATCTATGGACTGTTTATCATCCTTCTTAGTGTTGTATTATGTCATGTACCTCTATATAGACTACTCATGCAACTAAAGTGTTCATTTTGAAGTTTGTGTGATATTATCTCATCCTTTGAGATATTTAGTGTGTTCTTCAAGGCCTATAGAGTTGATCCATCTAGTCTTGGTGCATCACCATTATTTCCCTTTCAACATTCCTTCTCCTTTTTCCTAAAATAGATATTAGACTTAAAATTAGATGTATATTTCCTTTCATATATTTTATTATTGCATGTTGATCCTAAATTAGATGCATTTAGATTAGATATAAGCTGACATTATTTATAGGTTCATCCCAAGGAGTGCAAGTGTCCCACACCTTGGCATATGATCCCATTATATCATTAAACCATCTTCCAATCTAGTGGGTGTAATGTTTGAGTGATAAAACTTCCTTATATTATTATATCTAAGTTATCCCCACCCTTGAAACATCAATATCATAAGAATATTATTCAAAATTTTAACCCTTCTATGGTCATTCCTAAGAATCTAACTCCCCACTCTTCTTCTAGTGATAAATTGGTTGATGCACTCCACATTGATATTCATACACCTAATTCTGATGATGGTTATTACCTTGATGGACCATACTTAGATATATATGCTCAAAATAAAGATGTAAAAATCATTAATTATTAATAATCTCTTTAGTTTTATTATTATTCTTTTTCATATTATTGTTTCATTATTTTAGTTAATATCATTCACTCACATTCTACTTTACCTAATGTTATTTCTCCTCTAGTTAATGTTCATAGGTTAAAGATTAAGCATGTTATTTTTTCATGTAATACCCTATTTACTTCTAAGCCTCTTCATATTATTCTCCGTGATCATTATATAATAGGACTATATCATTTTTCCATGCTTTATAATCCTTCGAGTACACTTCCTCATGAGATGTTGGCTACATTGATTTGAATTGCATAAAGGAAGTCTCCCATGGAATTATTTGTATCCCCAATTCTATAACCTACATTTATATGGTTTTATAATGATGTCTTATTTTATAAAGTCTCATATATACTACACTATTCTTCTCCACCTAGGTTGGTACAGTCATAATGTGATTTCCATAAAATAGTTGGTCATTGGGCCAAAGATTATCAAGCATACTAGATATTTTTAGCACAAAATAATCCACAAGGTTATATTCCCACTAAATTAAATTAGACCACTATATTTATGTAATTATATGTACCATTTTTATCTCCATGGTAAGAACACACATTCTTTGACCCATTTATGAGATCTCTAGTATTACCTATATGCACTTCATCCTGAAGCAACCTAGTTTACCAGTGGTTTAAATTTTCTACCTCTATATATATATATATATATATATATATATATATATTACATCCCCAAACATGGATAATTATATAATATTTGGAATCAATGCACCACACATAATATAGATATATGTAGAGTATTCTAGTATAAATTTCATGAATTTATGAGGCTTATGCCTTAGCCTTCTCATTAGCATTCCCAAGGTCATTCTTAGATAAAGGTGAAACATTATCCTCAACTAAAGCCTTATAATATATCATAGGATCATGGTAACTTTATGTCATAGATTACTCCCATTGTGTACCCTTCACAAGAGGTGTCACACCTTCCTCATTCTTCTAATGTTCATACCTTCTCTATAGAGTTCATTTGTCAAGCACTCCTTGCATGACTCTTTGAAAAAGTATAAGATACATTGATTGGAGATAAATACTAGTTATAAAAAGATTTATCATATGTTATTGATGATATATGTTGATATTTAAATGAAATTTATGATCATAGATATGATTTATGTCATATTACTATTCACATTGTCATATGATTTATTTCATGTTTATATTATGTATAACATTTGTTATTTCATATTTACATATCTTGTTTATATCATAATTATCTTAACTTGTATTTCACTTTAATTTGTCAAAATTTATTTCACATTTATATATAATTTTACTTGCACCGTTATTTACTTTTAATTTATATGGTATTATGTACATTCAGACTTCAATTAGTTTGAATAACTTAGGCAACACATTTTGGTTTCATTTTTAATTTGCTTTAGTTTATTTTTTATTCTTCAGCCTTTATTTATTTTTCCATACTCTTGGATGACCATTTACTTTCCCCTCTTTTGGGATGACCATTTACTTTCCCCATATTTTTGGATGACCATATAATTTCCACCTATTATGGGATGACCAATTAATTTCCCCCTCTTTTGGGATGACTACTACTTTCATTAGTAATTTTTTTACAACCCTTGTAGGTTAGTACAAGTTCCCAAGAGAAATAACTATAATAACATATCCCCATCCCTTTCAAATCAATATTTTAATTCCTTGTGATTAGCTATGAGAATATTCATCATTATATCACCTATAATTACATAGATATATATTTATTGATCCCATAATTTGATTCTTTCATTTCACTTGAGGCATGAATAGGTTGATTTTGAGATTGCATAATCACTTATGGGAAAGTGTAGGAGTATTTAGATACATCAATCTATAGGTCCTTATCTCTAGTGGTTGAGCATATGATCATGTTATCTACATATTTAAATCATTGTATTTTTCTAAATATATATTGAGGTGGAAAAAATATGCAAAATAGTTAAAAACTATATCATAAAAAAGGTAATGATTAAAAATAATTTATAACTTCAAAGTCATATCACACAAAAATACATGATCTTTATTTGACACATCTCCTATTAGATTCAAATCTTAAATTACATAGTTTACCTCAAGATAGATTCAAGGTCTATAAGGGTGTAATAGTCTATTAGACTAGGGTATGAGGTCTTATATAATTATATTCTAATATCTTCCTACATTTTAGTGTTGCCTATATTCTCTCACAATTCCCCAATCTTTGCAGTAGTTTGATGGTACTATAAGGGGTTCAAAAGATTAGGGAACATGTTATAGGAAGGTAGGATCCTTTTAATTTTCATGCATAATATCCTTCATAGGATGATCTATGTATTTCACTTGTGATCCACAGCTTTGCATACACTAGTCTATATCCTAGGTCTTTAATGTTAATGATTCTTATCCTTTCCCACTTTTTTAGTGTGTTTGAATCCCACTAAGGATTACCACATCACCCATGTGGTGCCTTGTATTTAATAATTATATCACATTATTCATATTATCTCCTTGATGGATTTTGCTTTTAGTTTATCATATTCTTGATCACACTCCTTTACTTATACCACTTGGCTTTGTTTGTGAATCATAGTGTAATACCTTGGATGGGACTAGCCCTTCCACACTAATAGTCACCCATACCTATTTTATCTAACCATTTTTTCACATACTATTTATTTGGTTCCTATTCAATTTTAACATACCCTTTGGGTCCCTACTTATTCCACTTGGCTTAGTTTGTGATTCACAATGTAAAACCTTAGATATGACTAGGCCTTCCTCACAAATAACATTACACCATTCCTTTCCACACCATACCATATCCATAATTATCATATCTTTATGTGGTTGTGATTTCCTACATTTCATTACAAATCAATTAATAAAGTTTGAGTCATCATTATTCAAAGGTTTTTAATATTAATTTTTGTTATTGTTTGATTTTTTTATCCTATAGTAGAAATTTTCCATTTTCCCCATATATGTTTTTATTTATGTTTGGCTTGATGTTTTTGTCTTACATTTTGAATTTTTTATGTTTTATTTATTTTTATTTGACATGAGATGATATTTTATTTACTTACATATCTTTATTTGTATTTTTCATTCATTGATATTTTTATTTTCCTTAAAATGTTTTACATATATCAGATTTTGTGGTGTGTTTTATATTCATTTTTATCATTTAATTCATTATTTTTCACATTTTTTATTTTTAAATTTTATATCTACTTAAGATTTTCCATTTTTCATTATCATTTGATTTTTTTTCTATTATTTTCTACCATGCATTTGTTCACATTTTCTAGATAAATATAGAACATACATACATACATGTATCATAACATTTTACAATAACATGATAAATAATGAATAAATGCTAGAATGAAAACAAATCCATGGATAACACTAATGAGTCATATATAAGAATATCTCTATATATATGCCAATGGCTCAAATTTTTGAACATTATGATATAACAAAATGATACATAGTGATAAGAAATGAGCTTTAAGGTTGTGTTCCACCCTTTCCATCAAGAGGGGGACATGCCAAAATCCATATATATGTCTATCCAAATAGTCCCCTATGTATAATCCATTTTAGAGTATTTGTAAATGAGTATAATCCCTGTAATTTTGCCACATGTGTTTGTAGCCTCCCTACATGTGCCACTTTATCCATGTGTGAAACCCTTTCTTGGGATAATTACAACCATGACACTTGAAAGATGCATCCATTGATGAGTGCATCCAAGACTAAAGACTAGTTTATTGAACACATGAATTATGTTAAAGATTGAAATCAAAATGGGAGTAGAAATTGAGCACTATGTATTAATAAATAGTATTGCATTATATTACATTATGACTAGTTAATAGGTACATAAATAGGTGGAATATAGGTATAACCCAACCATATTATGCATGTGTGGCTAAAATCCCCCAAATAGATGGAATAAATGCATAAATCTAACATCCTCATACATATGTTATAGATTTCCCCAATGTATATAAAAAGCACACAACTAAGTAGGATAGATAGAAGTGTAGGAAAATACTGCACACTAACACCACCCTTAAATGTAGTTTAGGTGGGTAAAAGAAATGGGTCCCAACACAAAGGATTGATAAGTCACCCAAGTACAATGAAACTATCATAAAATGGAGAAAAAGAGAAAACCTATATGCAAAACTCCCACCTAAAAGAGAAAAAATAAAAATAGAGAGATATAAGGCATCCACAATGAATATGTTGAATTAGTTCACACTCTAATTATAGATTGCAACATGACTAATGTCAATAATAAGATCCTCTATTTGAAGAGTATAAAATCTATGTCCACATTGAACAGTGTTTATTCTCTTTGTTAAATGAAGAACATGATTTTTATATTTAAAATATTCCCTTTACATAATAAAATATGATGGTAGCAATACAAAAAAACTTGAATGTGGTCCAAATCTGATGTGTGGCATAGGTCTGACAAGATGATGCATAAGAAATAAATGTATAACCACTAAATTAGACCTTTCAGAAGAAGGACATGGATAATTTGATAAAATAATGTCCATGTAAATAGTGGAGCATGGATCAAAAACTCTCAAAGCTAAGAATAGACTGTAGATGAATCATGTGGATCTATAGAATGAGTATCCATAAGAAGAGATGAGTCATTGATGCTCTTACTAACTATACTCAAATTGTCAATGAATATTATATTATACTGATAGATCTAAAATAAAAATATCCTAAATATGAATGGATGTAGATTCTATAAAATGATAACTAAGGTCTTATAGAATCTTTTATCGTAATGGTGGATCGACAAAAGGAAGAACACTATCCATAATGAATGTGTCATCACAAGAAATAGAATGAGGAAGAAAGAGTACAATAGTATTTGAAGAGAATAGGAATATGAGTGATATAAATCTCAATAGGATCTATGAAAAGAGACTAAAGAATGTTACAAATAGTGTAAGGACATTGTGTATGAGTATCCATGTAAACATGAAATATTAAGTGACTAAAAACCTTGTCACAAGTGTTACCCCACTTATTATACTGACTTGAGTTAGTAGGGGAAAGAATATACCCATAAAATAATGAAGTACAATTATTTTTAATGAGCAAGTGTTCCATATAAGCACACCATGAATCATAGTTGGTATTTTCAAGAAGAACAACTGGTGTAGAATCATCTCTCCTCATTTACTTGTATCTCTAAATTAGAGTCAACATGATTAAGAGTAAGGACACCAAGGAAGTTCAATGAGCAAAAAATTATTACACAAGTGAAATTTCACACTCAATTAATGGATGTTAGGCTTGGGTGATAATGCATCCAAGAATGTAAGAACAAGAAGTGTAGAGATCACCAAAGGGACACACAAGTCATAAAAACTAAGTGTGTGCACAAGAGATAAAGTAGGGCCCATAAAAACCACCCCCATGAGTTAACTAAAAAATCCCCCCTAAATTTTACAAGTAACACAACACACTTGAGTGTTAGATGTCAAGCTTGGCTGAGAATGCATCCCCAAGCAATCAGTGTTTCTAATGTCAAAAATAAGCAACACATGTGATACAAGAGAATCAACCTAAGAGGGACATTAGGATCTACTGATAATGTGTCCAAAAGGAGAGAGAAGCAATATGTTGAAAATGAAAGGATAAGAAGAAAGTTGTTTTACTTTTGAGTGGGTTTGGCCACTTATAAAATCAAGCGTTACTCTCCATCATCATTAATAAAAAATATGATGTATAATCAACCCTCCTTATAATATCTCCTTAATATAATATATATATATATATATGTATGTATATATATATATATGTGTGTATATATATATATATCTATATATATATATATATATTAAAAATAATAAAAAAATAACCCACTAAGTAATGATTACTTAGTATAATAAGCCACCTTCCACAATATAATTCTCTCTTATCCATATATTGTCACCCCACACTCATATTGTCCTCGATGTCTTAAAAATAATTATCCACCTGTAATGTGTCACACCATTAATGTCCCCCACAAAGTAACTTTTACATGACTTAAAAATAAAGTAAGTTTGAATTTATTATGTTTTTAGAAAATGTTTCAACTTTGTAAAATATTTCAAAAACATGTATATACCATAAAACCACAAAAAATAAATAATACCATGAATTGAAGGATGATGATGGTTTTGGGAAGTTAGGAAATGAAAAATACTAATCATAAACTAGGTGGATATTAGGATAACTATAGGGTGGAAGTTAGAATGATCCAGTGAAAATTTAAGATGTCCTACCACCTAGGATCCCAAATACTAAGTGTGAAATGGTGATTAGGCATGAAGGTGGTTTAGAACATCAATGTAAGTCTATAAATGGCATCAAAGGCATAAAAAATAGTGTGTTTATAACTACACAATGATGGATAGGTCATGTGGATGGCAAGGGAGAGAGCTAAGTGTGGGATTATTTATGATCCAAAGTTATTATTTTAGTTTATTTTATGTTTTTTTATGAGATTTGGTTCATGAGAATTGGTTGAATCCCATAACCACTTGTAAAATCTTTATAAGTTTACCATCATTAATAATTATCCCAAAATAATACATTACCAATTTTTTTGTGGAAAAATTTATTCATGATGTAATCCCTCATTTCATTCTTGAATACAATAGTGGTATCAAAGGCAATTTTTAAAAGGGAGGATTAAATATTTGAAGAACCTAATTTATCCATGTACAAAGATTGAAATTTTGAAGGAAACTGAAGCCATACCATCAAAATAGCTATCAAATATCTATTTTTTAAGTTAAGGATTCACCCAAAAGGATTGGCAAGTTGGTTTGTGAGATAATAGAAATACATTACTATTTAAAAAGGATAGAGGTTCAATTCTTGTGCATATATCCTTTTGCATATGTGCACACTCAGAATTCTTATTTGGGAAATTTTAAAGATAAAGTCTTTCATTTTAATATTTAAGTTATTGTATGGTGGAATTGGTGATTAAAAATTTATAATACATTGAGAATTCAAAGGTTAAGTTTTCAAAACATCCAAAATATTTTATTTTGGTCTCAATTTTATTACATACAACATTGAATGCCCTATACTATGACATCATTTTTTGATAAATCTTTTTTTGTCCAAAGGTGGTCATGTGAACAGTCAATTTATAAGTTTTTGGATATTTTAGACACAACACAATGATTTATTTTATGTTTTGAAGATTTTATATATGATTTTTATGATAAATATATTAAACATGATGTATAAAGGTGCATTATTGATAGAAATCAGCACCTTCTAAATGATAATTTACAAAATTCTATCTCATGCTCATGTTGTTAGAAAACATCTCATCCTTTACACGTCCATTAGGATCATTGTAATTTATAAAGTGTAAGTGTCAAACTAGAGGTTGGAGGATAATTCCCCTTCTCTAGTTTGTTATTCACTTGAATTTTGGGTTCAATGCTTGAGACATGGATCAAACAAAATTATTTGATTTTATTTCTCTCATTTCATAGCTACTCACTTATTGCCTGATAGGGGGATAAGATATATCATTATTATGTTTTCAATCAATCATCAGTGACAATACAAGTTGATAGGGGTTTATAGAACCAATAATATTGAGAAAAGGTCATCAACATTTGTTGGACATCAAGGAGATGTACCATACATAGTATAGGTTGGTCACTATGATGGGTTTTTAGGTGGAGCCTTATATATATATATATATATATATATATATATATATATATATATATATATATATATATATATATATATATATATATATATATATATATATATATATATATATATATATATATATATATATATATATATATATTGATGTAGTTGGATAGGCCTTGATCATGTTATACTATAGTAAAATACAAAGATCATAAAGGATGAGTAAACATTTGTCATGTTCATCAGCTTTTATGACACAACTTATAGGGTAGGTTTATATATGGATCAACATCAGTTTTGATTAGTACTAGGATGTAAATTACATCAATTACAGTTGCTTCAAAGTTTTTTTGATGACTTCAAATTCATTTATCCTATTATTTCATCTTCAATGCCCATTTGGACTAAGGGGGATTTTTTTGGATTATCTATGATCCAAAGGTACTAGTTTAGTTTATTTTATGTTTTGTTTATGAGATTTGGTTCATGGGAATTAGTTGCATCCCATAACCACCTATAAAAGATTTATAATATTTTACCCTCCTTGTAAATAATTATCCAAAAATAATATATTATCAAATTTTGTGTGGTAAATTTTTTTCATGATGTAATTCCTCATTATATTCCTAGAGCTAATAGTGGTATCAGAGATACATTTAAAAAATAAGGATTAAAGATTTGAAGAACCTAATTTATCCATGTATAAAAGAGGTTGAAATTTTGAAGGAGACTGAAACCATACCATCAAACCAGTTACCAATTTTTTTTTTGAAGTTAAAGATTCACCCAAAAGGATGGGTGAGTTTATTTTAGAGATTATATAAAGACATTACTATTGAAAAAGGACACAAGTTCAATTTTTGTGCATATATCCTTTTGTATATGTACACACTTAGAATTTGTATTTTGGAAAGTTTAAAGATAAATTATTTAAATTTAATCTTTAAGTTATTATATGGTGGAATTGGTGACAATTTTTTTTAAGATATTGATCATTTAGAGGTAAAGTATTCAAAACCTCAAAAATATTTTATTTTAGTTGTAATTTTATCACATTCGACACTAAGTACCCTATACTGTGACATCATTTTTTGTTTGAAAGTGGTCATGTGACCAGTCAATTTATAGGTTTTTAGAAATTTTAAACATAATACAATGGTTTATTTTATGTTTTGAAGCTTCTTTGTATGGTTTTGTGACATATATATTAAACATGATGTATAAAGGTGAATTATTGGTGGAAACTAATACCTTCTAAATGATAATTTACATAATGATACTTCATGCTTGTGTTGTTAGTAAACATCTCATCCTTTACAAGTCCATTAAGATCCTTGTAATTGATAAAGTGTAAGTGTCAAACTAGAGGTTATAGTATATATTATAGTTTCAAGGATATTTCCCCTTCTCTACTTAGCTTCTCACTCAAAGATTTAGGTTCAATACTTGAATGACAATTTTGGTAGAAATAGTTTGCTTATTTCAGTTCTTGTTCTGGATTTCTATCCTTGATATTCATGACATGGAGTAGACAAGATTATTTGATTTTATTTATCTTATTGTATAAATTTTCACCTCTTTCCTAATAGGGGGAGAAGAGATAGCATTGTTAGTTCTTTGATTATTTTTTGGTGATAGTAAGATTTTGTAGGGGTTGCTAACACAAATAGTTTTGATCAAAGGTCATCAATGTTTATTGGACACCAGAGAGATATGACACACATAGTATAGGTTGGTCATTTTTATGGGTTTTTAGGTGGATCCTTATATGGATCAATGTATTTTTATAGGCATTGATCATGTTCTAATATAGTATGGTATGATGATCATAGAGGATGATTAGGCTTTGATCATGTTCATCATCTTTATATACCTAACTCATAGGGTGGGTTTCTATATGGAGCGACATTAGTTTTAGTCGGTACTAGGATGTATAGTACACTAGTTATTGTTACTTCATAGTTTATTTGATGTTTTTAGAGTCACTGATCTTATTCTTTCATCTTCCATACCCCTTTGGATCAAGGGGGAGTTTATTGGATTATTTATCATCCAAAGTTATTAGTTTAGTTTATTTTATGTTTTATTTATGAGAGTTGGTTCATGGGAATTGATCTCATCATGTAACCACCTATAAAATATTTATAATATTTTACCCTCCTTGTAAATAATTACCCTAAAATAATAAATTATCAATTTTTTGTGGAAAAAATTATTATGATATAATTCCTCATTCTGTTATTGGATCCAACACAAAGTCAACCACATGACAAACTTGATTAAACGTGTGATGATATTGGACCATGATCAAGTTAAACCAAATGTGAAAGGTCATTTAAATAGCATGTAGGATTCTAAACTACAGTATAACATGCAAAGGTCTAAATTAGCCTTTATAATCAACTCTTTAAATTAGGTTATGACCAACATGTAAGGAAATTTCTGTGAGGAGTTGACTATAGTTTGGATCTGAGTCATTGGAGGGTGTCAAAAACCAAACACTTAAGGATTATATGCAAGCTCAAGATAAAAATTAATGGTTTAATGCGTTATTATGGATCTACAATCAAAACTTATATGACAATACATAAAAAAATACATACAAATGGAAATTCTAAGTGCAAATGAGAAAGAAAGAGTAGATAAACATACAAATCCAAAAAAATTCTCCCGAACTATAAGAATACATGGTAATCTACTCAAGATTTCAAACTTATTAAAATAGAAGAAAATTATGTTCATTTATCAACACCCCAAGCTATGATACCATGAATATGCATCCATTTATGAGGACATCCAAAATAAAAGACTAGTTGATCGAACACTCAAATTCTATTGAAGACTGAAATCAAGATGAGGACTTATGTATCCATAAATAGTATTGCATTTCATTACATTATGACTAGATGAATAGGTACATAATAAATGGATGATAGGTGTAATCTAGCCATACTATGATTATGGGACTAAATTCCATAAAATAGGTGGAAGAAAGGCATCAAGCCAACATCCTCATACATGTGGGATAAACTTACCTAATGTACACAAAAATCACATAATTAAGAAAGCTAAATATAAGGGTAGGATAACCCTAAACACCAACACCACCACCTCTCCTACTCTGACATTGGGTGGTAGTATGGCCTGAGCCATAGATTTTTCACCTTTATATATCTTGAGTGGCCTCTCAAACTAATATGAACTAGATAGTATGTGCTTTGGCCACCCATGCCACATGATCCTACATCCTTGTGCTGTCATGATGAGGAAACATAGGGTCTAAAATGTCATAATGGGAAGCCTCTAATATGTCTCTTGTTCTATTTTCACACTTTAAAAACATAAACCAATATACATTATACACACACACACACACATCATAAAAAAAAGTATCTATCATTAGTACCTAGCATGTGTATCCTTACCATTAGAAAATTAAAGTTATAAAATTCACACATTTACTTACCTATTGTACTACCATCTCTTTAGTTGCCTAAACCCTAAAGGCTATCATCAATATGAAGTGGTGAAAATCACATATATCTCTTTTTTGAATGATTTTAGCTTGAAATTACACCTTAAGTGCTTACCTCTCTATATTCCAATTGTTAGTAGGTTGTGTAGTAGGATATCTTTATTGTTTTTGAGGTAATACCACTTTTTTTTTCATCCTCTATATACTTACAATACCCTTTGTTATTTTTGTCATCATATAACCACCTTAGGTTAGTGAGGCCACACCAAGGGTAACTCAATCATTACTACTCTCCCTTACACATTGCATATATCTATCATGATAGGCATAAAACACTAGGACCACCAAAGGAGCCATTAGGTGTACAAGTATAAACTATCCAAGAATGTGATCACATGGATGCAACTCCACCCACCAGGTGTAGTGCCCCATGATCCACCTATGACCTTGTTCCTACAGTGTAGTTTTCCATGATGGAAACATATCTAGACTACCCCACTATAATTTCCATATGTTCTGGTTCCTCTATACAATCTATAATGTGGGCATTTATGAAAATGCTCATAGAACATGAACCTATGCCCATCTCCTCATTCATGGGAGGGAATTATCTATCACATGAGATAACCCCAATATTTTTTACATGGGGAACATTCAATATATCCAACTACAAAAAATAATTATTGGTCCCATTATATGCTAACCTCTACTTAAAATCCCATAGAGGTCATACACAAGATGCACCTATATCACCAACCCAATATTATATAGTTTGCATAGCTCTAACATCAAGTATATATATATATATATATATATAAGGGAATAGTCCCATATGACTTATGATAGATCACACATGTTGTCATAAGCCTAATCAAGGCCATACACATGTCTAAAACACCTAATATTTAAACATTAAATAATCATATGACCAACACACACTAATTATACCTATTATATCTAATATCCCATTATGTTAATACTCTCCTATCATCCACACTATTTAGGGCATTTCATATCACTAGTGTACATGAAATAAGTAACCCCAGTATTGCTTGTACATCCTTTAGTGTGATCACCACCTCTATGGTGTCCCCATTCACCACCCACCTAAATTTTTTGGTCAACTTCTCCCATAATATAATGAACATGGAAACCAAATCTAAACTCAAAGGAATATGATGCATCTCCATGACTCTACCAAAGACTAGTATAGTCAACTATGCCCAATCAACCACCAATAGTATTTCTAGTAGATCAACAACTATATTACATAGATTAGTCTCCATATCCTTCATCATCTATACAAAATTTCAAAAAATAAAGAAAATATCAGGTTTTCATCCATAAATATAAAATAAATGCTTGAGGTCATTACAAAATAGATAAATTAACATTTTATTCATTTTATACTATATCAGCCATACATCTGACTACATCAAACATATCTAATTGTTGTATTTTATTGGCCATTATAGATTACATTGGCCATACACTATCATATCAAATATTATTATACTACCTTACTATGTTATCATCCATTTACAATCCTACATCAGCTTAGTTTCATTATTTATTCCATTGGGAATACTATATGACATTAACCAACTTAGCTAATTTCCCACTACATCATCCATGTTAGATGACATCAACTATCACTTTGTCTAATTACATTAGTCTAATCATATTGTATCAACTAGGTTAATTTTAAATTATTTCTGGAATACATCATCTTGGCCACTATAGTTTATAGAACATGATGGTTTTAACCTCGATATTATTAAATGCCCTCAACCTAGTTTTTAAATTTACATCATCTACCCATTATTAGTCTTATTTTTAGCTACATTTTTAGGTTTACTGGGGCAAATTTTGTTACATGGATTCACCTTACCACTTAATTTCATAATTAAGTTCATTATATTCCAAAATGATAACAATTAATAATTAATGCATGTCATACCCATAAAACTCTTATCATAGAAACAATATGTCCACTAGCATGCATGCCTCCTCATCCACGAGCCATGGTCACTCAAATTACTAAATTTTGATACACATAGCTCTAGTTTCCAAAAATAGAAAATGTACAAATGAATAGTTATTGTACCTTTTATAAAAATATTTTCAAATATTTTAACCTTTAGTTATTTATCGATGAGTATCCATTTTTTCCCATATCATTATTTTTGTAAGTCCTTTTCATGAACTGAAATAAGCCCTAAAATCCTAGTGAGAGAAATTTTAGGAACTAATGGAATATTTTTGTAAAAATTTGGAATTTAATCATATTTTTTAGGTCTACCTCTTTTTACACACATTGGATGCTTTCGATCATCTATGACACATACAACATCCTTCCAAAAAGTATATAAAAGTAATTATTTACTTTCAAGTTTTATTTCTTCATTTCAATTAACTTAGTTTTTATGTTTCTATGTTTTTTATCAAAAAAGCATCCCATGTTACACTATTTTAACATGTGATGAGCTTCAGGTGGGGCATATGTATACACTTAATAATTTTTACTTTATCATTCTCTTACAAAACCTGTTGAGCTTATATCTCACTAAGTGTATGCCTTAAAGGGTGCATTAAAAAAGGGGTGGGAATTAATTTGTTACTTTTCAAGAGATATTTATATATATTTCATGATCATATCATTCCTATTTATAGTTAAAATTCCTTAGATTTTAATTCTTTCCTACCTCTTTCCATCTTACCTCATTCAACTATGTCAGTTTTCCCATTTCCTATGACATTGACCCAAGCTAATACATTATTTCTAATGTATTTTTCATTACTATATTATATCAACCCATTCAATAAAATTCTAAGCTTATCTTTTTTGATTCATACTATTTCAACCTAACCTATACAATTTAATATCAATTGACTCCTCTTAACTACATCAAAATTAGATGATGTCATCATCTTAACCTTTATGGTGTATTTATGTATTTTATCACAACATTTACAAGTCATATTTAATTTAAATCATATCATATCACACTCATCTTCTCTTCTTTCACTTTCACTTTTACCCTAAATCACATTTGGAAGAGTCATATGTAGAATCTTGTCTTGAAGGAAGCATGTTTATGAAAGTCTTAGAGATCCAATATGAGAAGTCATTAAGATTATTATTAGATATTATACCAACCATTTGAGGTCTTCAAAACCAAAAAAATATCATTAAAATCACCATTGGAAAAGGGGGAGATTGAGGCTCAACAAGTCTAGTCAATGATAAATATTTATAACCTTATTATCTCTTTTATTTCATTTAGTAGATAAAAGTTGATTATTGTTTAGTGAATGAATGTGTGTGTATCCTTGTCTAAGTTTGTCTAAAATTATACTCAATGTGGATATAGGATTTATTATAATTACCATTTATCCATTTTAGGTTTCCTATACCCCCATTTTTCAACCATGGCACCTTTCCCATTTTGATTATTCTAACCCTTCCCCTTTACTTTAATGTACTTTACTTACAAAATTAATTATGTTACTTATTTAATATATATATATATTAATTACATGAAATATATCTAGATATATCTCATTGTGTCATAATACTAAATTATTTTTAACCCTTTCATTTGGCATTAGTGATTTAGGTGCCCCTCTTCCTAGGTCTATGAATACATTAGTCACTACCTAAATATTAGGTATAACTATCTCCCTTTAATTAACATTATATGAGTCTCAATCTTTGGATTAGGTTAAATTTTAGTAGATATTTAATATTAATTAATTAATATTTTAGTTTAATAAATTGACATTTTTCTACTTTATTGGGTGGTGAATAATGTGGATTCGCCTAAATTCTTTGGGTGTAAGTTAGTTTTTTAGGTCAACTCACCTACTATTTAAAATAAATTTCATATATATTAATATAATTTTCCACTCCATTAAAATTAAATACGAGCCTATTCACCATTATATGTAATATATAATCATTAAAAGAACTAATTTATGAATAATATGGGCATAGATACCATCCAAAGGCTTTTATGTCACTCACCAACATAGTTGTCACTTACTCACAACATTGTCACCCAATAGATAGCATAAATGTCTTTTGGTAACACAATTATCATTCAATAGTTTAACTATCATAGGATATATATGGTGTCATGGAATATATTTTTGGTTAAGTGACACTTTGACCAAATTTTGTTGGGTGAAAATAATATCATCAAGTGATAACATTATTTTCAAGTGACAACAAAATTATCGAGCAATAGTGACACTATCGAACAATAACAACACTATCAAGCAACAAAATAAATATCAAATGAAATTATAAATATCATTCAACATCATGTTTATCATGTGATGATATTCCTATCATTAAACAATAAAAGTCTATCATCCAAGAAAACTACTGCCACATGTCTATGAGTTTTTCATATAATCACATGTCAGCATACCTTTTACAATAAGTTACATTTCAAATGTCAATTTTCCTACACATATAAACATAATCCATTATTTTTTTATAGATTTTAGAAGCACATGCTTATAAATTCACCAAAAATTTCCGAGTTCATTTCTATATGTGCCACTAAAACTTACCCTACTTTGGAGATATGATAGTTTTAGGTTAATCCTGGATCATGCATATAATGCACACTTAAGTAAAGCTATATTACATACATGTGTTCATATGACCTAGACCTTGACACACTTATTCTCAATTACCTTATTATAATTTTTATTTTAATATCACACACACACACACACACACACACACACACACACACACACACACACACACACACACACACACACACACACACACACACACACACACACACACACACACACAAGAACTTTATACATGAATGATTTCATGATGATATATTATTATGTTTTACGTCATAAATATATATTTTAATATCATACATGTTACATGTAATCCATTTATTTTGAGATATGTGACTTACAAGTTCATCTCAGGCCTCAAAAGAGGGCATATGATCTAATTATTCTATATATAATCACATGATGAAATACATTAGTTGTAAATTTACATACCACATAATTTCCATACTCTCACATTTTGAAATAATCCTAGAGTGTTATAAAACATAATCTATTTATTATCTTCAATAATATGCATACTCATAGACAATACAAATTATAAGATATGTGTTTATTAGATATAACATCATAGTTTCCATAAAACCAAGTGTATTCATTCATATTCTTTATTTTATCTTATTGATTTAAGCAGTTCCTTTATTATATATTTTTATATATATTAAATCATATAAATCTTTTCCATTATGTTTTTAGGTAAATGGATTTTCATATTTTAAACATAATAATGTGAATTATTTCTAAATGATTCTCATGAATTTTCATAGTGTAAATTAGAACACTTGCATAGATTTTGAGGAGTACATGTTTTCTTTATCTTTTTTATGGTTGTTTGGGTTAGACACTAAGATAGAATAACCTTTATTTGACTTTTGCATTTTAGATCACTATTATTACCATATTTATTTTTATAATGGTTATATATTTTACTTGAAACAAATTCTAAGATCCATCCCAAGTACATTTATTTATTTTAATATGATATGTACACATGCACACACATTTAATAGGGGCATCATGTGGAAAAATAATTTATATCTCATGGTAGATTTAGCTATTTGTTTGTATTAATTTAGGGTAGATGTGTGTTTATAAACAATCGGTTGATATTAAGCTCTTATTTGTGTGTTTTATATTTTTTGAGCCTTGATTACATCCACTAATTCTTTTCTTATTTATATTCCTTGATTTTACTTATTTTCCATTTATTTTTTGTTACCTCTAAGGTTTTTCCATGAGCATAATAGTATGATCTTAGTTAACTAGGAGTGTAATAGTGTGCTTATAATTTTACCACAACCCTTATGCTCATTGTACCTTATTATTTGCATCCCTTTGACAATTTCCTTAATTTTCCATTATGTTTGTGATATTTTTTATTTCTTCCATTTTTTATGTTATTCTATGCACTAATAAGTTCTTAATTTAAAGATGATAAATATATTTATGCGTAGGTGAATTAGTGCATATAGGAAAAAGAGTAAATAAGTGATAAGTACAAATAAAAGTGACATAGTGAATAAAATAATAGTTTTAGTAAAATTCCAAGAGTGATAATTAGAATTATAGAACTTTATTTGAAAATAAAAATTTCTTTTGGAGACTTCATATTTCATCATTATCAATTTTAAGCGGTGAAACATCATATAAGGATTATGGATTACATCACATGATTTATTTTTAAACTAAGGTGAATTATTGTTTTTATTGTTTCCAAGTTTGGGGATATGATTGAGAAACATTTCCTAAATATATTTTATGAGATGATTATGGTTTTGAGAAAGCAAAATTATTTTCTAGTGATGTGTAGCAAGTTTTGGAAAGGGTAGAGAGGTTTTTAGATCCCTAAAATATAAGATCATAGGAATAAATTTTATTTTATAAAAGGAAATGATTAATATTATCATAGATTAGCCATGATGTAAAAAAATACAAGAAAATAAGATCATATACTTCGCGTTCCTAATCTAAAATTGAAAGCTATTAGTTTTTTCTAAATCTTATGTGTTATGTCTACCTTGCTTCCTAGACTTATTTCCACCTAATTTTTTCCTCAGATAGTCTACATGATTTGTGAAATTTTAATAGTACTCTTAGAACCCTATATTTCCACATTAAAACTATTTTAAAACATTCATTTCTTGAAATCAAGGCTATTATTAATTTTTTTAGGTTAAATTATTTTGATTAAACTGCACATTATATACAGTCAAGTGTAGTGCATTGTTGATGTAAAATAAATTTTCCATATCACACTTAGAAAATTATTTGAATCCTTAAATTATTTTAGTTTTTGAAATATTCTTTTAATAGCATATACATTAATTTTTCACTTTGGTAGCTTAATGGAGTAAACCAATTTATCTATATTTGAGTACCACCATTTAAAATCATTTGATTCTCTCTAAATAAGAACAATGCATCTCCTATATGAATCTAAATTATATTACTTAGAGTTTTATTGATATATTTCATCAAATAATGATATATTTTTTAGATAATTATATATATTATTATGGGAAACATGTGTTAGGTAGATGTTAAATTTATTGAATAAAACCATCATCAATTTGCATGAGGTATTAGTTAATTTACTTAACTTTTTTGTTTTTATTTTATAATGACAAATAATTAAGTGAATATATGCAAGGGTATTGTATCTCATTTTTTAAAACCATTTAAAAATTAAATAAACTATAATAATGATAATTATACTCTACTTTGGTTATAGTATGTTATTACATATTTTTCCAACATACTTGTTTTTTAAATTAATTTTTAAATGTGTTATATTTAAATGAGAATTTATGAGATTATTCTAGTAAGATTACTATCATATGTTAATGAAAATAAAGATTTCATAAATTATTTTGATAACATTTAATTATGTTTTATTAATTAAATTTTGATATTTATTTATGATTTTTGTGCACATGATTTTAAACTACATTCTAATAGATTGGATGAGGGGAAACATCATGGGGGAGAGAGTCATTAGGTGAAAATAATAACATATAATAACTAAGAAAAAATATTGTGCATGATTGATTACAAAATAAATGCATAAACAGTGATATAATTGATGCATGTGGTTATGATTGAATCAATTGATTTATTTCCAAATTATTACATTAATGAATTTTTTTATCATATGATATTTTACTATGTGACATGTATGAATTTATGATGGTCTTAAATGATACAAGTGTTTGGTGCTTATTATTTTAATTTATGGTTTTGAACATGTTTATTTTAATTTATTTGAATTATGTCCAGTAATAAGTGACAATGTAATGTGACTATTATAGTATTATTAGACACATCCTTTTATTTTTATTTTAACTTACCTTGCATTAATTTTAGATTATGTAAATTTCTATTAATTGACCATGTTTTTGTAATATAGTTTTTTTTGTTGAATTGTTGTATTTGGTAATAAATACCATAACTACCATCAACAAGATAATGTTTATATGTTGTTAATAAAAATTTCAAACATTCATAATTATATATGACCTTGGATTTAACGTTCATGTAAAAAGAGATGAAGTCAACTAATATCAAACAATGTGTTTAGGTTAACACATTATTGGATGAAATTAGTATTTATTTTATGGATAAAATATTATTATTATTTGAAGTGAGTTCCTCCTTAGATGTGAGGGAGAGTAGCATGGTTTTTTTAGTGGCAAGTTTTTTTTAGTTCATGAATATTTTAGTTTTAGTAATCGGCATTTGGTAATTTTATGGGTTAGTCAATAGTGGGGAATCACCTAAATTTTTAGATAAAGTTAAATTTAAGGGTTGGACTACCTACTTTTTAAAATAAATTTCTTCATATACATGTATTTCATCAGTATCTTGAATGTCAATCTGAGAGCATTCACCTTATATATACTATATAAAACACTCTTTTTTTCTCTTTATGAAAAATTAAGCTTCTATGGTCGAGTTTTTCTACCCATATCATATCAGATAAGTGACAACACTAAATCATCTATGTTTATTGTCAAGCATTTACATTCACTATCAAGCATCAACATTTGACATCAAGCTTCAAGATTTGCTATCAAGTGTCAGCATTTACTATCAAGTGTCTACATTTTATATTAATCATCTATAATGCATGATTATATGGACTCAATGAATAATGTTAAGAAGGTAGGAAAAATAAAAAAAATAATTAACCTATTATCTCATTTTATCTAGACACCAAACCCATGTACTAAATATCAAATGATTTATTGTTATTTATTTTCACTTTCCTATTAATATTATTTATATTAAACACAAACAATTATATGGATATGTAGACAATCAATTACATATGCATATTATCAATTGTGTATATATACAAATGCATATATATGTAGGCAAATGCATACATATACATGTGTCCATCTACATATGTCATCAACCACCTGCATATATGTATGGTTGAATATGTATGCAGGTGTTCATATTCATATGTAAAAAATAACACACTAAAATATCAAATAATTTACTATGATTTATTTTCTATTTCCTATTAAGGTTCACTAATAATTACAAGTTTCAACCATTTTACATGCAAAACCTACTAATAAACCTTCTGAATTTGAAGACATGCCTCCACTAGAAGATGTACCTAGATATGAAATGCCAATCATAGGTACTAAAAATTAAATGATTTTCTAAATTATTATTTATTTCACTTGTATATTAAGTTCTAGTAATAGTTATAAGGTCTAAAACTATTTTTCACACAAAAACCACTAATAAACCATTTGAATATATGCCTCCACTAAAAGACATATACATTAATTTTTCACTTTGGTATGAAATGCCAAACATAGGTAGTAAATATTAAAATATTTTCTATATTGTTATCTATTCACTTCCATATTTAATTTTTAATAACAATTTCAAGGTACACATCCATTTTGCATGAAGAACCCAATGATAACCATGTTGAAGACATGTCTCCACTGGAAGATGTACCTAGTATGAAATTACATCCCATGAAAATAATTTCCAAACAATTTACTTAAAAATAGTAAAACCGTTTTATGGATCTCATGAAAGAGCAACAATGGTAAAAAATTCATCTCAAAAAAAAATACAAGAAAAAGGAGAGTAGAGGATATCATTGATGTCAGTGATGGGAACCTAGTATTAGATGAGAATTCTACTCAACCAACACAAGATTTAGCTTAAAATAGAACTAAATTTTTTATTTAAAATAAGATAATTACATGGAAAATTGGAAGTTCATTTAAGTTCGACTAGGAAATGAAATATCCATTCATTGAATTTGTGGAGCTAGAAAATAGAACCAAAACTCCAACATAATGTAAATGAAAATATGTAGTTGGAAAATAGGAAAGGACCACAAAATTCAACTCAAGTTAGACACAATTGAGAAACATTGTGGAAAAATATATGTGATTATAAAATAAAAATATGGACACACTAAAATAACAGTGAGATGGAAAAATGTAAAATAATACATGCATCAATGTTATGTAGTAGAGTATGAAAATCATCTGAAATATCAACATCATTGAGAAAGGAGGAACAATTACAAATCATTTTGAAAAAGTGGCTTAGTTAAATCTACATGCATAAAATATACAATTATACACAATATATCACATTATGTAAAGACACAGACCATTCTCTAATTTTTTGGATTATAAAATTTTATTTCAACATAATGGATTTCATAACATTACAAAATCACATTGGTTAGATAACAATGCTTGGGAAATGTCAAAATGTCTCATGATGGCTGAAATTCAATATTTTAAATAAAAAATAAAAGCAACATAATTTATTTCATTGTCCATTGATGAGGTAATAGTAGTTGACAACACATCATGGGTTTGCATGCATGTTTATACATTTGATAACCATTCAAGGAAAACTCACCTATTATTTATACATAAAATAATGAAAAATTATAATGCTAAGAACCTTTACAAATTGGTTATTTCTAATTTTATTGATATAGCTGGGATGGATTATTATGATATAGGTACCAAGTTAGTGTGTGTTGGTGTAGATGATGCATCTATAATGTAGGGGAACAAAACTAGTATGTGCATTTGCCTACAAACAAGAATTTCCCATATATTATTCTAATTCATTACATGGCACATATAATGAATGTTACCAACAAAATTATTAGCACATTTCAAAATGTCACAAAAGTTGAGGAGCTTATCCATGATGTTACATCTCAATCTCTCACTAAGTTGATTTACCTAATTATCCATGGATTATTATGGTTGTTAAATTAATTTGTTAATTTTTAACTTAATTATAAATCATATGATGATATGGAACATTTATATATTAGTTAGATTTCATGATTTCATTGTTATGAGTTGGCTATATTGTGAAATTTATGCATTATTATTATGTTAATTATTATTATAGAAATATTTTATGATATGTATATCATGATGTATTAGGCTAACTACCTTCTTGTCATGAGTTGGCTATAAGAGAGTTCATACCTTAGATCATGATGGAGGGAGAGCATCATTGGAGAGGGTGACGTAGATGAATATTTTGAGTGATGAGAGTGGAATGTATAAAACCCATGCACACACCACATGAGTTAATACATGTTAGATACATTATGTGGATTATTAGAGTTATTATGTTTTTAATGTTATTTGATTTAGATTTTAGATTTTAGATTTTTCATCTTAGTAAGTGTTTATAGTTTTTATATATGAAATAAATCTTGTGTATGATTGCATTGTGTATATTTTACATAAACTTAGTACATAATGTTACAGTATAATTTTATTAGTTACTATACTCATGTTGTTTATGATTATGGGAATATAAATCTATGAGTGTGATATCTAGTTACTATTATATATAGACTAAAAAAAACATCTTTTTAATGTTTTTGAAGATTAGTTATTATCATTGATATTCAAGAATATCAATATATGCCTGAAGGTAATAAGATAACAAAAGATGTATATGGTTTATATAAAATAGTAATAAAGTGAAAAATATATTACTATAACACTATTATGGATAGGATACAAATTATCTAAATTACATTTTGGATAAAAGGATATCATCACTTTATTGATTAGTTACAATATTATTTAAAAATAATGACATTTTTTATCTTTATAGGAATTTTGCAAGGATTACATTATAACCTAAGATTATTCTAAGATATAAGCCTAATCTTGTTGCCATGCATAGACTATGTTGAAATAGAAGTAATAGTTATCATTTGTTAATAATGTATTAAGTGGACTTTTAGAGTGAATTACTTGGGCATGTAGCATAGTATTGAAAATGCAAGGTTTTTGAAATTAATAAAATAATAATTAAAGAATTAGGGGAGATTCAAGGTAGAAATTTAGGGCTTTTCTAGTTAGTGAAATTTAGTTGTGATATTAATGGATATTGAAATATAATGAGTATTTTGCATAGATTATGAATTGGAGTGAATAGGGGCATAGAAATTTTGAATGGTAAGAAGAATATGATAAGAGTTGAGTCATGGAAGGGAAGAGGACATGATGAAATAGGAGAAAGATAGTATAGAGCAAGGAAGAGAAGGAATATACTAGTTAAATTTATTTTAGATTTGGAAGTGACTTAAGATTTGGTGAAGTATTGCTTTCATTTGCTTATAGAATTTATGTTTATGGTTTGGATTATTAGGGTTTTAAAAATGTATTAATGTTGCATTGATAATATAGGATTAGCCCTATGGATGGCTCAACCATTCACAAAACTAAGCCATATAATTTCTAAAAACCCTAAGACTGCAAACTAATTTTGATTTAGTAATAAAATGTTGTGGCAAATTGAGTTTAGTTATTGAAAATAAAATTCCCTAGCTTTATATGGAACCCTGAGTGGTTAATAGTGTGGTATACATACATACATGTGTGTGTGTGTGTGTGTGTGTGTGTGTGTGTGTGTGTGTGTGTGTGTGTGTGTGTGTGTGTGTGTGTGTGAACCAATCAAAATAAATATATTTATATTTATTTATATACTCATATATAGAGGGAATTGACCCTATTAGTATATACTTGTATTTATGTGTGTGTGTGTGTGTGTGTGTGTGTGTGTGTGTGTATTCAATTTTTTAGAAAGATAACATACAAGTTATGAGTTATTGACATATATATAACTAAACCAAAAAGTACTTAAAAGGGGTTAAAGGGGATTTTGGTTTTCTATTGATTCTTAGGATATGAATGTATATGGACTATCATTTGATTTTCATGCATACACATGAGAACTATGTGTGTGTATTAAGTCATTTGTAAATGGTGAATGTATACATATACCTAAGTTGACTGTGTGTTTTATTTATATTTCAAAAATAAATAAAACACACAGTCAACTTAGGTATATGTATACATTCACCATTTACAAATGACTTAATACACACACATAGTTCTCATGTGTATGCATGAAAATCAAATGATAGTCCATATACATTCATATCCTAAGAATCAATATAAAACCAAAATCCCCTTTAACCCCTTTTAAGTCCTTTTTGGTTTAGTTATATATATGTCAAGAACTCATAACTTGTATGTTATCTTTCTACAAAATTGAATACACACACACACACACACACACACACACACACACACACATGTATGTATGTATGTATGTATGTATGTATGTATGTATGTATGTATGTATGTATATTCAATTTTGTAGAAAGATAACATACAAGTTATGAGTTCTTGACATATATATAACTAAACTAAAAAGGACTTAAAATGGGGTTAAAGGGGATTTTGGTTTTCTATTGATTCTTAGGATATGAATGTATATAGACTATCATTTGATTTTCTTGCATACACATGAGAACTATGTGTGTGTATTAAGTCATTTGTAAATGGTGAATGTATACATATACCTAAGTTGACTGTGTGTTTTATTTATTTTTGAAATATATATATATATATGAATGTATGTATGTATGTATGTATGTATGTATGTATGTATGTATGTATGTATATGTGTTATATATATATATATATATATAAAGAAAACACACGTCAACTTAGGTATATGTATAAATTCACCATTTACAAATGACTTAATACACACATAGTTAACATGTGTGTGTGTGTGTGTGTGTGTGTGTGTGTGTGTGTGTGTGTGTGTGTGTGTGTGTGTGTGTGTGTGTGTGTGTGTGTGTGTGTGTGTGTGTGTGTGTGTGTGTGTGTGTCAGTTGTGTCTTTCCATTTGAAATGTAGTATGTTATAGATTGTGTACATATGAATACATGAAACTATGATTATAAATGAGTTAAATATATACACTAAATTTTAAATAGGGTATAAACATATATACACATGTCTATGTGTTTTAATCAAATAGAATTGATATACATATATACAATTTGTATATAAATATGAAATACAAGAAATCATGAGGTTAATGAATATATGTCTTTATCCATATGATTGGAAACACTACAAGTGTATACCTTAATGGACTATGCATATTTGTTATAAACAGTGAGTATAAATAGAGATATATGGATTGTGTGGGGAGAAATAAACATATAGGGTATTTGATTTTTAAATAGTAAACATTTGAATCCAAATGAGCCAAAGTGGATCAATAATTTTTTAACATTAAGCTTTGTTTGAAAACATATATAATTGTGTTAAGGCTTGTAGTTTTTATATTAAATATAGTTGATCATTTGATACATAGTCAAGGGACTTAAATTGGGAGAAAGCTAGGAAATTATTTAGTAATAAATCTTAGCCTAAAATATTGAATTATATCTCTTATGTTAATATAGAGAAATAAAGGTAATGGAATAGCTGAGAACCTTTTTTTATTCTTGAAGCCTTTCTCATGAAAAGTTATTCATTGTTGAAACATTAAAGTTTAAAAATAAAAATGAAAAACACTATTGTGGGTTAGAATATTATTTGTGTTTTAATTATATATATTATGGGGTATATATAATACTAATATATAAATATATGAAATATACATATAAGATAACTTAGGTTCTCATACACATATATAGACAATATTTATATAATAGGTAGCATGCCTAGAATTATAGAATGTGACTAATCATGCAAGTCATAAAATACCAAAGGATAGGGAACTATAATTATATGCATGAAGCCTAAGTTCATAAATGAAAGAATAGGTGTTTTGTTTATGAGTTAATTAATCTTTCAATTAATTATGACTGCTGGTTTATAGTGAGTAATATGAACAATATATCAATATTTTGATAGTTTTAACATTTGAATTTACTCTAATATTTTGGGAATGCAATCCAAAATTATATTTTAACCATTTGGGAAATAAACTTATTTGTTATGCAAATTATTATTATATTGAATAATATTGTAGAGATCTAATCATACATTTTATGGACTAAATGTATGTATTATGATTATTTAAGTAATTAGAATGTGTTTTCATTTGATAGTATAAATAATTTGCATGAATATGTTGGTTATATTAATGTTAACCAAATATTGCATTGATGGTACTAACTAATTAGTGAGATGGACTTCACTAGCTCAGTTAGTATCACCAATACCAGATGAAGGTAATCTGATCAAGTGGTATGTATGAATTTGAATGATCTTTGAGATCAATACATATTTGAAAAAAAAATTATAAATTAATGTCTATATAGACATTATCATTGCATATGTCTGATTTACATGTTTTTGTGATATCGTGTTAAAACATATTTTATTTATGGTACACATCATGTAGTAAAAATCTTATAGCACATAGGTAATAACATGTCTCTCTAGATTCTTACACCATCACTATCTACCCATATATGAAGGGAGGGCCATTACTTGTTTATGAGATTGTGCAGGGAATCAATGGTCTATAGTTGGTGTGGAAAAGTGCTTAGGTGATGCTCTCCCTCCCCACTATAGTACTTATTAGGGACGACACTTGAGATTATCAAAGATACTAGAGTTTGAGTGACACATGCTCAATGGAGAATTATATATAATATAGTATTTATGTTGAGACATAATGATAGTTGTAAATGTAATTGATTTATTATTATACATTGACATTAGTGGAAGTATTATTGTACTAGTCAAGGCGAGATTTTATGTAAATACTTTCCTTATGTAGTTATGTTATGTTTTATATGATGATAGTGATTAGTAACTATAATGTTACATGTTTACTTATGTTTAAAATATTTATTATGATAATATCAATAATTATATTCTCATGGTGTAATATAATGAAATAATAAGTGTTAGGTAAAAAAAAATTAAAAATTATTTCATTATTCTAGTAAATTCCTATGGGTATGTTACACATGACTTACACACATACATGTCAAGCAGTCCAAAAAGGTTTTTAGAGTTTTATAAATTTGAAATTTGAGTGATTGATGTGGAAAAAATTAAAATATTTTGATACAATATGGATCTCCATTTATGATCCTACATGTAGAATATCTAAAGAATATCCATCGTTAGTAGGTTATATGTTTAAATCCCAGATGGAAGTTGATAAGGATAAACATTTATTATACCATTTAATATATTTCAATACTCTATTAAAATTGTGTGGTGCTATATCCATGTTTAAATAAATGAATTATTTGATGAAACATGCACAAGAGAGATCCATTTATATTATTGAATCCATACAATTGAGGAAACGGGTTTATTAATCTCTTGATATCTTATACTACTCACCAGAAAGTTTTAAGGGACCAATATTTAGTAGTTGGAAAAATATTATGAGATATTAAAGAACATGAAAACTATTTTAAATTCAATATTAATTATCACATTTTTATTTTTTTAATGGAAAAGAGATACCACTACACACTTTCAAAAAATGAACTAATCTAGTTGAAGCAGAAATTGAAAAAGTCCATGTAACACGGGTTTTATGTGATAATGTCATATGCGAGACATGAATGAAATTGAGAAAATTTTAAAAAACCTTATTATTTTAAATTAAATATCATTTAAAAATGGATGATTTGATTGAATCCATTGAAGTGATGACATCATGAATCCTATATTTTGGAACATTATTGAGGGTGAAGATATAACAAGTACTTTATTTATCAAATACTTGGGTACTCTGATTAATCATTTTAGTAGGTCTATAGAGATAAATGTATTTTAAGTTAAGGTTATTTTAAAAAAGGATTTAATGATTTCCTAGTCAATTCATTTTGGAATTACAATGATTAATCAATTTTGGTGCTTAAATGAACCAATAGTGTTATTAAAATGCTTTGGAAAAAATTGTATCTCAGTAGTGTTATACCAAACAATATTAGTGAATATTTTTGATTATATGAATTGTGACAAACAATTATTTTGAGTTTTGTGTAAGATGAAAGGGTATTTAATGTGTTATATTTTGTTAAATCAAAACTTTAGAATAGATTGTATAGAAATCTTGAGACATGTTTGAAGTTGTATGTTTCATGTTATCTAGTGGACGCATTTCCTTATGAAAGAGTGATTTGAATTTGGATTTGTCTTACTAAAAAAATAAGAGTCACTAATATTACCAATAAATTTAATGAAAATTCCTCTGAGATGATACACATGAATGTCAACTATGAAGAACATGTTACAAAAGGACCATTTTAACTACTTAAGTTTTATTTTGGTATGTATTATAAATATATTGATATTAAATTCATATTCATAATAAATTTGTGATATAATTATGTTTACTAAACAATATTTTCTATTTTTAATTCAAGGTATATCATTAAGGATGTTGAGTTGATTTTAGGCTAATGTCCCACTTATCTTCTTATGATATCAATTTTGTACAACTATAGAGTGCATTCAAATGGCACCCTTAACCCAATATTTCAAAAGAGGTAAAATAATTATTATATATTCTATTATAACCTTAAATTTTTACCACCATGTGAATGTCATGTTTAAATAAAAACACCAATATTAATTTCTTGGTTGAAAATCTACATTTTTATGCTTGGGAATTTATGCAAGGTTATAGTAGTAATCACTTGAATTAGTAATGAGGTATAGTAGTTATTCAATCTCAATTATGTTATTTATGAATCCCTTGATTTATTTATCTACAAATATTAATTACTTAATTCTTTGACCATTTCAAATGAAAGTATATATGCAAATTTTAAATACATACACAAAGCCACAAATGTAAAATATATATTTAGTATTATAGATAAGTTTAATTACAATCTCTATTTTTAGTCTCAATCCCTTATATTAAAATATTTGTAAAATATAAATAAAATTCCAAGTGGAAATATCATTATTTGTCATACACTTAGGTTTTTATCTAAATTTCTTGCATGGAAGACATACCACTTCCATGGCCTTTCACTTGGCTAGTAGTCATGTTGTCTTTCAAGATACCTGACTCTATAAGATCATGTATTTCACTATTGATATTATCAATATTTACATGTTCTTCTCTAGAAAAATATCCTACTGAAATCAAGTTTAGGTTTGTTTTAGCCTTTTGTTTAAACAAACATTAGGGTTCAATCTATGCTCTTTTATTATTTTCTTTAAAGTATTAGTTTGCTTATTCATTGTTACAAGATTTTTATTGAGTGAAAGCACTGAATTTAAAATTTTACATGAATTTTTAAAATATACGTCAAGGACATGAACTTGATTCTTCAAATTTGTATATTTTGACTAAAAATGAAGAAAAAATATTTATTAATAAAAAAACTATAAAGAAAATTTTAATTATAAAAATTAGTGTAAAAATCACCACATTTTTTTATTTTTTCACATCTATAATTAATATTTTCACTTGGATTTGAACCCTTTGAGGATATTTCTCATCTCTCCTCATCCAAGTGTCACAATTGAAATACCTGTAGGTTGTGGGTAACCTAATAATAAGGTGAAACTCTAGATAGGGTTAACTCCCTTGATGTACCACTTTTAGATCACTACTACACCTATGATTGTGAGAGAAAATGGAAATAAAACTAAAATTAAACTATCCTAAGGGAGGTGATACATTAAATTAGTTGATGACTACCAACCAGCTATATGTTACACATGAGAACAATGACTAACTACACATACACTTCTCCAATCTGAATCTTCTCACATCAATGTTTTATTATGAGGTTATGATGAATTTTTAGGTTATGAATACTAGAGAATAGGCCTATAATTTTACTATTTGAATATAATAACTCACTCAACCTTGACACATCAATATAACACTACACATAACCTGCAAGAAGAATCTTTTTAATTGTAAATAGATGAGAGAATGAGATAACAATGCTAAGGAAAAAAATCATCACTAATCAAGATTAATCATCCAAGTGAAAAAACTATGAATAATCATGGAAGAGGTAAAAATTATTATTCTTTATTGATCCAATGGTATGAAAATTATTAGGGCTTCACCATACTCAAGTAGAGCACAAGTTACAAAGGCCAAACTAGCTAGTTCTTAAAGAACTTAAGAGAGAGAAGAGAAGAGAGAAGTAAAAAGGTCATAAGGACACTTTTAAAGATGATAAAATTAGTTAATTATTCATGAAAAATTAATTTTAAACTGATAATACAAATTTAAGAATCACAAGTATCACCTCAAGTCATAAACTCTTGAAATGTGGTGTAGGAATTCTCATCTTGCACAAGAAAATTACCTTCATTCTTCACCCCTATTTAAATGTACTAAAAATAATTAGGGGTATATATAATGATTTTTATAATATTTAAGGGTTTTATGCATGCTTATCTATGCATTTTTTTAATTCCTAATCATCTATAATCTCCTATAAGTGAACCATCACTGCCTGTAGTCAAGAAAACTCTTCTTTCACATACCTTACACACTTGGCTTCCAAAAAGGCTTAAGTTTTCCACTTAAATTTATAAAATATATTGGATTAAAATTTTAAATAACCTACATATCTTTATAATAATAAATCACACCTTAAAAATACTCCTACTTAAAGTTTTCACCCTTCTCACTATCATGTTCATTATGCCAATTTTGACTAGCTGAGATGAAGTAGTTGGTAAACACACTTAGGAGTTTTTTCAAGGAATGAAATTGATATTAATAGTTATATTAAATATAATTATTCTTTAAAAAAATTATTTCATCTCTTTAAACCTCATATAACCTTCACAATGTACAAAATAGTTAAGAAAAGTAGTTTTGTACTCCATCTATGCAATTCAATACAGTCCAACAAGATGGGGAGGAGCCTGAGAGAGTCTTATAAAATTTTCAAGCACTTTCATGGTCACTATGGCCCATTTGGATATCCCTCCAACTTCATTTTACTAATTGAGTCCTTAACTAGGGTTTTTAAGGGTTTTAAGTCATTTTTACTCTTAAGCTTTATTCATAAAGACCTAATGTTAAAAATATAAACCAATTTCATTGGAGCTAAACTCAGGACCCTTGATAGCCTATATAAAATCCATTTACCTCCATTCACATCCTCAAAAAAGATATGAACATTAAAAACTAGAATTTTGAGCTTGTTTATCCAGTTTGCATAGGCTTGAGTTGGTTTTGAGCTCAAAAATGGACTATTTATGATTTCTCTACATACCAAAATCTTGATCACATCTACTATGATTCCATAAACAATCCCCAATAGTATATAAATAATATCTAGTAATATAATTAAAAGTGACTTCCCATTTAGATATTATGATAAAACCCTACCCTTTGGGCTTGATTGTAACCTTGGAGTTTTAGGACACTTTGCTAAAATTCTCCCTTATGTGCTTGATTCTTCATGTTGGTCTAGTATGTTAAAACTTTAAAAACCTCCTTACAATGTCTAAATATATCTTGGTTTATCCCTTTGTCACTCTTTATAAAACTTACCAATTTATACATAAGGGGAAGTACCCTTTATCTGAGACAAAAGAGGTTATATACCAATTTTTAACTCTTGGTCTTATCAATAGACCTCATAACTCCTTATATCTCCAAAACAGACTCCTAGAAGAGGTAGATTATGTAGGGTTCCTTCAAAATATGTATTTATTGGTTTGAGATCTTTCTTGTGCATTAAATTAGTTAGTGATAATACTTTCAAAGTATAAACATCATGGTGGAGATTTTATGAGATTGTTTATCATTCCAACTTACTAAATACCCTTGATACTCCTTTCTCAGTCAAAATTGAGTTTCAACTCTTGACTATATTTCCTATTTTCCTCCCTAAAAGATGACCCATGTATGTTAATTTACATGAATTAGATTTTAAATAAAATCTATAAGCTTTCCTAAATCTTTCCAAGATGAACTTCATGTATTTTCTTAACCACCTCACACCTAGGGGTTGAAATGCACTCTATACTAGTCATAGGTAGTTGACTGTGTTAACCTACCCTTTTGACCAAACAAGATTCCTATAAGTGATCACCTAATTTTTAATATTGGGTAAGTGTTTTAATATTCTCTCAATGTGTTTTTAGTTACACCAAGTCATGTCCATACCTTCAACTTTCTCACTATGTTTGATTGGTCAGGACTGAGTGTGACCTCTGACTATGTCCTATTTTCTGGCACCATACACGTAGGTGATGTTTGCTTAGTTATACATAATAATAATGTTTAAATACTATCTTATAAGGTTTAATTTCACTCAATAATTTTTTGGACTATACAAACACTAAGAATCATCACCCTTTTTGTTCACTACTTTCATAGCCATCTACAGTTGGTTGTAGGTGAATATTTCAAATGAAGAGACCCTTATAGGTGTAAATAGGGTCCAAAACACATAACTCCAACTATTTAGATGAAATTTAGGTAATTAATGATGTATTAATCATCTAAAACCATTCTAGTATGGTGGTACGATTTCATATTAAACCCTTGGTTGAATAGGTCTTTTTGTAACTCAGATCTTGTAGGTTTTACTATGTCAAAATAGTGCATAAAAGTGTGACTTTAGGCCTTATTATAACCATATTATATAATTAATATTCCCTATAAAATTTTATAATTACTAATATGTGTAAAATACAATATGTGTGTACTAGGAGTGGTCAAATCCCTTATAACACTATTATATGACTTTCACCAAAATGGCTTAGGCCTCTATTGTATGCTTTTAGGAATTTGATCCCTAAACCAATCATTAAATCCTTGACCATTTTTTCCAAATATAATTTATCAAAACACACCTCAAATAGTTATAAAATTATCTCACTTCATGTTATGACTCAAAATAAATATTCATCATGTTTTAATTTCTCCATCAAACATTCTCATTTTCTGTTAACACCACCTCTAGGTGGCCATTTTCATGCACAAGCAGTAACTATGAGTTTAGGTAGTGGATATGGTTTGTGAGGTTAAAATGAGTTTTGATATTTTATAAAAGTTAAAAATAGGTTTTTTACTCTATCAAATAGTTTTCCCAACTTAGACACTTCTTTTCAACATAGTTGGTTTCTAAGAAGGCACCTGTAGGTGCATATTAAATTGCTTACAAGTAGTGAGCAGAATTATGAATCATACACATGGTGTATGAACCTTAAATAGTTATTTTATCTTGATAAAATGTTAAAATTTATCCATTAAAACATATTAATACTTATATCAAGTCAATTTAGCTTCATTTCAATGTGATATTCTTTCCCCATGGCACCTGTGCATGATAGTTATAGAGTAAACCGACTACATGATTTTTATGACTATATCCTCATGGAGTATTCATTAGATAAAGATATTGGAATGTAAATTGGATAAATATGATAATATAAACATGAGTATGAACCTATTTCCACCCCTTGGAATCATTTCCAAATAATGAGGGTCTTGAAAAAGGTGGAAACCTACCTATTACACAGAAAAGTGTCTTCTCTTGCAACCTAAGATAATTGACCCATCAAAAAAATTTGAAATTATAAACCAAAAATGGATATAATTATATTATGGATTAAAAATCCTATAAAATCAATCCCAATATCTATATTTTATGGAATCACCCAAACAAGATCAAAACCTACAGGGTACATAGATTGGCAAGTAAAAAAACATAGTCAACTTGTTAGGGATGATTCAAAAAGCATAGTTGACAAATATTAGAAATATTTTTATGTAAATGTATATATTTTAGTTTAATTTCACCTCTAAAATTTATTTGGTCTAAAACCTCCTCAACTGGCCATACCAAGTACAAACCAGAGGACCATCTTTGCTTTCCAAGCCTGGTGAAAGAAGAGAGGAGTGGTTTTATTCATTTATTGAATATTATGATCAAAATTATCACTATATAAATTATTTTGAATACCAAGAGACACTAATTAAGTTTATTTAGCTATAAGAGGCCATACAATTTTATACACCTCATTAAATTCTCATTTTTTCTAAGAAATTTATCTATTCTTTTAAAAAACCTACCACTTTTTTCTCAAAATAGTTAATTCAGGTATATTAGGACACATGGGGTGTGACATCATCCCTTTAAACCTTAAAATTTCCCAAATATGTTGTACAAGTCATTTAATGTTGTATTTTGACCCCTAAAATGACTCAAAAAGACATAAATAATAAAAATGACCAAGACCAAGGTTAATGTGATATGAAATGACATAAAATGACTTATAATACACCTTATTACATAATATTATACCCCTAAAACACCTTAAAAAAATTTAACCTATAGTGGTCCTAATTTGACCTATAGGGTCAAATTTAGTTAACAAATTGGTGACTCATAGGGGTAGCATGACTGCTATGTTAAATATCAATAGCCTTATTATTCCATTAGGATTAGGGAGTCATATGAAGTTTGAAACAAAACAAGGAGACCTTTGACCATTGATAACAAGCTTTGATCAAGACAAGACCAATTTACTACCTCAACCACACAAAACAAAGTAAACTAATAAGACACAAACACATGTGCTTAAATCACTTAGGGAAATCATAAAAACAAACCACTATGTACAAATAATAATTAAACATACCGCTATTTATATGATCAAAAGGAATTTTTTTTTTCATATCTATGTTCATGAGATGAATCATAGTGCCAAGCATGTTTCTCTTTAGATTGGATAATTGAAAAATCAAACCTATTTCTTGGCACTTCACTTGTTATTCTCTCAAGTAGACCATCTTAAAATAGGTCTCTAGTATAAAATTATTCCTCTTGGCCTTGTACACATACCTCATATTTATGCCCACTCTTCATCTCATGATCAACTTGCATCTTCTTTGCAGGCATGATTTCAAGAGGAATAGTTTCTTGTTCCTTAAAAGATTAAGGCCAATAGAATCTTGTTTTGACCTCCAAAGGCTGAGGTGAAATTTTATTTAGATCTTATATGACATTATAAAAATTTCATCTTGCTTACCATCACTTACAATTAGCTCTAAGGAAGTTGTAGACCCCTTGAGATATTCAAACTCATTGCAAATGTTTTCAAATTGATGCCACAAGTCCTCATCTTCTTTTCGATCAGCATCATGAAGGGGAACAACTTGAGAATTCACTTCATCATATTCTTTATAATCCAAAAGGACTTCATCCTATATTTCTTCATTAACATAAGGAAGACATTCTTCATTATCAACCAAATAAGGAGACTCAACACAAGGAATCACCTCTTCCTCAACATTTAGGACTTCTTAAGGACTCTCAAGTTGTATCTCAATTGTCATAATCTTATGTTGGTTCTCAAGGGCTGTAAGATCTTATATCTCTTTCTCCTTCTTGGTGATGCCAATCCTAGGCATCTTAAAATCAAGTGACTTAGCCCAATGAGGCTACCAAGGAGCTATACTTTCTTCAAGCAAGAGTTTTAAATTTTCCTCAACCAAATTCTCTTATTTAGGTTCCCACACCACATGTACATTAAGGCAAAGGGTGATGGGGTGAAGAAAAGATGAATTATCTAGTGTATGTGGAACATATAATTCAAAATTAGGTTGAGGATGAATAGTAGGGGATCCCTTTGGGAGCTCTTGAGGAAGGGGAGGCAAACCTTGGGATAAAATAGATTTTTTTTCTTCCTTTCATTTTACAATCATTTCATTTACATCTGATTCATCTTGATCACTCTCTTGAGGAGTGTTATATGGGGTGTTTTTAGGCATTGGATTTTCTTTTGGATATAAACCTTCTATCATACCTTGACTCAACAATTTCATTCTCAACTCTAACTCTTCAATCTGATTGGCTAGGTTCTCTTGGAAAAGTTTCTGTTGAAGTTGATAGGCATTATCATGATGATAATGAGTACAAGAGGGCTAACATGGAAGATAAGAGGTATCTTAAGGAAGGGTGGGAGTGACTTGCATAGGATCAAGCACTTTCTTAGCTTCACACTCCTTATCAAGTTTTATATACTCTTTCTTTCCCCATGATTCCACTATCTTATTCCAACATAGGATTTTAGGATTAAGAGTCTCTTCCTAAGATGGTGATGTAATTTGAGAAGTGGATGAAGTGCTTAAGAAACTTTGAATCTAGGCTTGGATTCTCCACCTTGTCTCTAATTTGGAATTTCATATCTAGAGGTCACTTTTTGAGGTGGGGATGTAATTAGAGAGGGAAATGAGGGCTTAGATTCCACTTCTTTTACTGATATGATAGATTGATTCATCTACATACTGGATAACTCAATCTGCCTATCAAGGTTTGATTCAAAAATAAGTCTTATCTTTTCAACTCTCTCTTCTAACTGATTGGGAAAAGGCTAACTTTGATAAGCTTGATTGGGTTCATGAGTGGGAATCATGTAGGTCTGAGAAAAATCTTGGAGAAGTGGACATGAAGGATGATAGGTTTGGTGAGGCTAATTTTCATGAATTCTTAGCCTATCCCCTAAGGATGAAACAAGGCCATTCATATTTATAATCTCACTTGTGATCCTTTGCCAATGTGCTCTCTCAATGGGTGTGCAATATCTCTTAACCAACTCTAATGCATCTCTCACCTTATGAATGAAATGACTAGGAATATCTAGACCATGTCCCCTTTGTGTGTCGAGATCTAACATGTATTTCTCATAGCCCAAGAAAGTTTGTTTGAAGGTTGAAATGGACTGATTTGAGAAGTGACTAGGTTGAATAGGAGAAGCAAGATATTAAGGATCTTAATTTTAAGCCTTATACAAATCATAAAAAGTTTGGTAAGAATCATATTAGAATTGGTAGGGATCATATTGGAGCTAGTAAGGATCATGACAAGGTTGATAAGGAATTCCATAAGCTTGATAAACCTCACCAACTTATGTAAAACAATACTCAACACTAAATTCATCCATGAAACTTCATTAGGAATAAATAACACAAGGAATAATTATAAAAAATATTAAAAAGGAATACCTAGGTTACTTGACCAGTTAATGTAATTTTGGAGTCACTATTAATGTTTAGATAGATGCGTCTAAAGGTTGATATATTAAAAGACAATACCAAAAAAATTCAACTTTTTGGACTAAAAGTCCTACTAGGCATGCCAAAAAATATTTTCACTTGGATATGCACCCTTTTAAGATATGTCTTAGGTCTCCTAATCCAAGTGGCACAATTGAAACACCTATGGCCTATGGGTAGCCCAAGAATGAGGTGAATCTCTAGATAGGGCTAGCTCCCTTGATATACCACTTATAGATCACTACTAACACCTATGATTGTGAGGTAAAAGGGAGAAATTTGAAAATAAACTATCCTAATGGAAGTGATACACCAAATTAGTTGATGACTACCAACTAGCTACATGTTACACATGAGAACAAAATACTAACTACACATACACTTCTCCAATCTAAATCTTCTCACATCAATGTTTCATTATGAGGTTGTGATGAATGTTTAGGCTAGGAGTAAAAGATAAGAGGCCTATAATGTCACTATTTGAATATACTAACTCAATTAACCTTGATATATCAATAGAACACTTCACATGACTTGAAATAATAATCTTTCCAACAACAAATAGGTGAGAGAATGAGATAACAATGATAAGGAAACAATAGTCATCACTAAGAAATATTAATCATCCAAATGAAAACACTATGAATATTCATTGAAGAGGTAAAAATCAGTATTATTTATTGATCCAATGGTATGAAAATGAGTATCACTTCACCATACTCAATTGGAGCATAAGTTATAAAGGCTAAAATGGCTAGTTCTTATAGAACTTGAGAAAGAGAGAGAGGAGAAGAGAGAAGTCCAAAGGTAAAAAGGAAACTTATAAATCTAATAAAATGAGTTAATTATGCATGATAAATTAATTTGAAACTGATAATGCAAAGTTAACAAACACAAGTGTCACCCTAAGCCATAAAACTCTTGAAATGTTGTGTAGGAATTCTCATCTTGCACAAGAAAACTGCCTTCATCATTTACCCCTATTTTAACTTCCAAAAACTGATTATGGATATGTATAATGATTTTAATTATAGGTAAGGTTTCAATCATGCCTCTCCATGCATTTGTTTTAGTCTTAATCATATGTAATCTCTTGAAAGTGAACCATCACTGCATGCAGTCAAGAAAACTCCTCTTTCACACACCTTGCACACTTAGTTTCCAAAAATACTTAAGTTTTATATTAAAATACATATAATGGAGTGTATTAAACTTTTAAATACCCTCCATGGTCTTAAATGCATTAGGCACACCTTAAAAAGACTCCCACTTTTTAAGTTTTCACCCTTATCACTATCATGTTCATTATGTTAGTTTTGACTGGTTGAGATGAAGCACCTATTAAACACATATAAGTGTTTTTAAAAGTAATTAAATGGACATTTGGAGTTATATCAAGTATAAATACTATTTCCAAAGTTTATTTCATCTCTTGAAACCTTCTAGAACCTACACAATGCATAAAATAGTTAAGAAAAGTAGTTTTGTACTCCATCCGTATAATTTTGTGTAGTCTAATAGGATAGGGAGGATCCTGAGAGAATATTATACAATATTCAATAACTTTCATGGTCACTATAGCCCATATGGATATCCCTCCAACCTCATTTTCCTAATCAGGTCTTTAACTATGGTTTGCAAGGGTTTTAAGTCATTTTTGCTTTTAAGCTTTGTTCATAAAGACCTAACATTATAACTAAAAAAATCCATTATATAAAATATATATATCCCTACTAACCTATCTAAACTCCATTGACCTCCATGCACATCCTCAAAAAAGAGATGAGCATTCAAAAATAGCATATCAAGCTTATTTCTCCACTTTGCATAGGCTTGAGTTAGTTTTGAGCTCAAAAATGGACTATTTGTGATTTATCTACATAATAAAATCTTTATCACATCTATTATGATTCCATAAACATTCCCCAATAGTATACAAATCACATCTAAGACTAGAATTGAAAGTGACTTCCCATTTGAACACTAGGACAAAACCCTACCCTTTAGGCTTGACTGTAACCTTGGAATTATAGGACACTTTGATGAGGTTATCCCTTATGAAATTTATTACTCATGTTGTTCTAGGTATTCTATAACTTTATAAACCTATTTTAAAGTTCCAAATATCCCTTGGTTTATTTCTTTGGCACTCTTTCTCAAACCTACCGGTTTGTGCATAAGGGGAAGTACCCTCTATATGAGACAAAATAGAGCTTATTTCCCCTATTTACTTAGATAATTTTAAGGTTAATATGAGTTTCATAAATTCCTAAAGAGGTTTTTTTACCAATTTTTAACTCTTTTTCTTATCAATAGACCTCCTAACTCCTTATATCTCCAAGATAGACTCTTAGAAGAGGTAGATTATGTAGGGTTCCTTTAAACTATGTATTACTTAGTTTGAGTTATTTTTTGTGCATGATATTCACTCATGAGATAAATTTCAAGGAATAAACATCATGGTGGATATTTTATAAACTCTTTTATCATTCTGACTTATTACATACCCTTGATACTCCTTGCTTAGTCAAAAATGAGTTTTAACTCTTGACTATATTTCCTATTTTCCTCCCTCAAGGATGACCCCTATAGGTTACTTTGCATGAATTAGGTTTTAAATAAAATTTTTAATCTTTAATAAATCCTTCCAATACTAACTTCGTGTATTCTCTTAACCACCTCACACCTTGGGGTCGAAATACCCTTAATACTAGTCATAGGTAGCTATGTTACCCTACCCTTTTGACCAAAGAGGATTCCTGTAGGTGATCACCCATGTTTTAATCTTAGGTAAGTGTCTAAATATTCTATCAAGGTGTTTTTAGTTACACCAAGTCATTTCCATACCTTAAAATTTATAACATACTCCTCATACTTTGACTGGTCAGGACTGAGCCTGACCTCTAACTGTGTCTTGTTCTATAACACCATAACTATAGGTGATGTTTTCTTAGTTTGACCTGATCATAATGTGTAAATACCCTCCTTGAATGTTTAATGTCATTAATAAATGGTTTGGACTATACCAACACTAAGAATCATCACCCTTTTTGTTCACTAATTTTCATAGCCATCTACAGTTGGTTGTAGGTTAATATTTCAAATGAAAGGACCCCTATAGTGTACATAGGGTCCAAAACATAGAAATACAACTCTTTATATGTAATTTAGGTCATGAATTATTTATTCATCATTTTTAACCATTATATAAATTTGTCATGGTCTCATATTAATCCCTTGGTTGAAAAGGTCTTTTTATAACTCAAATCTTGTAGGTTTTACTGCATTGAAATAGTACATAAAAGTATGACTTTAGGCCTTCTTATAACCATATTACCTTAGTAATATTCCCTCCAAAATTTTCAAAATCCTTATCCTATGTGGATACTACAATATGAGTGCACTAGGAGTGGTCAAAGCCCTTGTAACCCTATTATATGACTTTCACCAAAATGCCTTAGGCATCTATTCTATGCTTTTAGGGATTTGATCCATAACTAGTCATTGAATCCTTGAACATAGTTTCCAAATCTCGTTTTTAAATACACACCTAAAATAGGTATTAAATTATCTCACCTCATGTTAGGAATCTAAATAAGTATTCATCATTCTTCAATTTCCCCATCAAGTATTCTCATTTTCTGTTAACACCGTCTATAGGTGGCCATTTTCATGCACAGACAGTAAGTATGAGTTTAGTAGTGGATATGGTTTGTGAGGTTTAAATGAGTTTTTATATTTTATGAAAGTTTAAAATTATATTTTTCCTCTATAAAAAACATTTCTGATCTTAGACACTTCTTTTCAACATAATTGGTTTCTAAGAAGGCACCTATAGGTGCATATTAAGTTACTTATAGGCAGTGAGGAGAATTATGAATCATACACATGGTGTATGAACATTAAGCAATAATTTTATATCCATAAAACGTTAAAATTTATCAATGAAAACCTATTAATACTTATATAAAGTCAAGGTATCTTTATTTCAATGTGATATTCTTTCCCCATGGCACTTGTGCATGATAGTTAGAGAGTAAATTGATTGCATGATTCTTGTGATTGTATCCTCATGGAGTATTGATTAGATAAATATATTTTAAGGTAAATGGTATAAATATTAAAATATAAACATTATTATTAAACTATTTATATCCCCTATAATCACTACTAAATCATAAAGATATTGAAAAAGGTGGAAACCTACCTGTTACATAGAAAAGTGTCTTCTCTTGAAACCTGAGATATTTGGCCCATAAAAACACTTTGAAATTATAAAATAAACATTTAAATAATTATAGGATGGATTAAATTTAATTTTAAATCAATCCCAATAGTTTGATTGTATGTAATCATCCAAACAAGAGTAAAACCTGTAGGGTGCACAAATTGGCAAGCAAAAAAACATAGTCAACTTATTAGGGATGATTCATAAATTATATTCTATCAATATTTGAAATATTTTTATTTAAATTTATATATATAATTTTAATCTCACCTCCCAAAGTAATTTGGTCTAAAACCTCCTCAAATGGTCATACCAAGTACAAACCTGAGGACCATCTTTGCTTGTCAAGCCTAGTGGAAGAAGAGAGAAGTGGTTTTATTAATTTCATGAATATTATGATCAAACTGATCATTTTAGAAATTTTTTGGAATTACAATATACACTTTAAGTTTCCTCAGTTGCAAGAGGCCATACAATTCCATACACCTCATTATATGCTCATTTTTCTAAGAAAACTATGTTTTCTTCTAAAGAACCTACCAATTTTTAATTACATATAGTTACTTAAGGTATATGAGGACACATGGAGCATGAAATAATCCATTTAAACCTTAAAATTTCCAAATGAGTTTTTATAATTCATTTATTACTCTATTTTAACCCCCAAAATGACTCAAAAAGACATAAATATTAAAAATAACATATGATACACCTTATAACACAATAGTATACCCATAAAACACCTAAAAAATAATTTTTTACCTATAGAGGCCCCAATTTTACTTGCAAGGTCAAATTTGCTCAATAATTACAAGACTTTTGTTTTTTCCATATTTATTGTAGTATTCTTGGGATTATGAATTTAAATTTTAAATCCTAGTTAAAATTACATATAAAAAATTGTCATTAAATATATTAGTAATATTAAAAGATCCATTAATAGATTGGTTGAATAAAACATCAATTTTTGTAGGCTGATGTTCAACCAATGAAAATAATTTATTATGTTGTGTGTGGTTATGAAAATAGGAATTTATTTCCTAAATTAAAACTTTATCTCAATATCCCCATGTTATCAATTCATTAAGATTAATTATAAAAACATCACTAACAAATGTTGTAGCATTATTGGCCAATAAATTATTCAATGGAAAAAAAGTAAGATGATCATCAGACTATGGAATTTCATCAACATGAGAATCAACAATACAACTAGGTAGAGAGGTGCCCCCATAAGGTTGTTGGAAAGTCTCTACCACATCTAGCTAATAACCATATATAATTTCATGAGGATTAAAATTAGGCATTTGGGTTCTACTATCAATCCCTAAAAACTCATCATCAAGATTGATTTACCGAAGAAATGTGCTTCCCATTGCACTAAAGAGACCATCGAGCAAAAAGGTAGTAAAATTAAAAGTCCCAAAATGCAGAGTACCAGTATTCTATGTAGGTCTTATATCAAACAATAAACATTTCCCTCTCCCTATATTTTTAGGTCAAACTTGGGATGGTGGTAGTGGTGGTGTAAAATTTCTCCTTATGTGAGTATTACCTAAAAAATGGACAAGATATTCATAACTCACAAATGTAAAGTAGAATAAATTGCACATAAAATTAACACATAAAATATATAATCTAAATTTTAAATTATGTACCTTTCCCTTTATATTGAACAAGTTTTTGTGTCAACTGAATTATAGAAGTTGGAGGTTTTTGTGCTAAAAATTGTAATGTTGTAAATACAAAATATTAAACTAACACCAAAAATAAACTTATTATTTTTTGGAATGATATTGTAAAAGATAATAATGACATAATGAAAACATGAGAGGGGATGTGTTGATGTGTAATTAAACTTATCATGCATTTTTTTCTTAGGAGTGATTGCAGAGATGATTGCTCCTCCATGTCTATTTCAACAGATACCTCAGTAAGCTGATGACCTCTAATTATTACTTTTCTTCTGGCAATGGTGTGAGCTGATTTTTACTATAAGAAACAAAGAGAGGATTTGGTATATTAAACATATCATAAAATCAATTAAAAATAATTATAATGCATTATAATGTTGTAATATTACATTTTTCTCTACAATGGAGAGTATATTGATAACCATTTTTTCATGCAGAGCAGTTGAAACATTTATGCTAGCTAATAGGAAAAATACCTCATTGTAGAATGCAATTAGAAAATTTGTACATGAAATTATTTAATTTTAATTTTGAATAGAAAAAATCAAATCATCCTTAATAATATTTGAAAGATATATACACCAATCAAATAACTGACCACCAAGAGTGCATAGGATATATAAAACAACCCAGAATGGAATATCTGATGCTCTTCCCTATAACACTAATCTAACTTAAAATTGTTCAATCATGCCAAGGAGAAATGGATTTTTAATAACTTATAATTTAATCCCCATTTTTCTATGGCTTTGGGTGGATGTAATAATTCACACACAACAAAATAAACAACTTTCATATACATCTACATAGAAAACCATAAAACCCTAAAAAGATAAATTATATTTAGAATCATCTTGACTTCTTTCATGTTATGAAAATTCATTAAAAAAATAGAGACCACAACCTAAATCATAATTATTTTATTTACACATCAAATTTATTTGCATACAATATTAATAATAACCAAAAATGAAAAACTTGTATTTAGCTTTTCACTTACAAACTAAATCTCAAAGATTCAAAATTTGTATTTTATATATATATATATATATATATATATATATATATATATATATATATATATATATATATATATATATAAAATCTGAAATATAGTTTTAGTTTTCCATTGCATATAAATAGTTAAATAATACTTATTTTCTTATTTAATTCATATAAAAACATTAAAATAAATAAATTTAGCAAAAATAGATAATTTTTTTGCACTCTTTAAATAAGATAAATGGAAAAAAAATAAAAAATAAAAAAAAATCAACAAATGCATTGTCTAGTTTAAATTTAGATTTTTAAGCATTACATACACAAATACTTCAAGAAAGGTAAAATAATAAAAGATTTTACTTCCTTTGATTTTATTAATTTTATTTCCATGAATATAATATTTTCATTTTCATTACAAAAATCCTTATTATAAACACAAACAAGCCCAAAAAATCATTATTACAAATGCAAACAAGCCCAACAAAGCCTTGTTCAAACACAAAGAAGCCCAACAAAAAAATGAAAAAAAAAAACAATTCCCTTAAAATCATAAATTAAAATTTTGTCTAAACAAAACAAAATTAACTATACACTTGAATACATCAAGCCTAAACAAATCAAACAATACTTTCAAACTTCAAAACAATTGTTTGCCTCACTCTTAAATGACACTTCAAAAACAAGCTCATTTACATAGAGTAGGAATGTTTCAAAAAGTGAAATTCCATATATTGGAAATAAATATCCAAATTTACATATAATAATATATTTATATACAATTATTTCACTCTACTCATCTTCCAAACATTATCATCAGTCAATTAAACACTGTTGATGGGCAAACTTGACCAACAAAAAGGAAACTAGCAAGATAAATTCATCTTCTAGCCTACCCAACCAATAACTAGAAATATGATTATTTTCATTTTATTTCTGAGGTATAGCTTCATAATATTTCATTCACTTCATATATTACATTTTTTATTCAAACCCAACTTGACAAAGCAATAAAATTTCCTAGATTCCTTCAACCTAATTTTGCTTGATTCCTAGAACCTAGTGTAGAGCAATAGCTTTACTACCTTATCTTCCTTAACTCAAATATTATTTGAATTACATCACATATAAATTCACTCCAAATAGTGATAATTTTAATTCAATTTAACTATTATTATATATATGTGAACATCATCTAACACTCATTGCTCAAACCCTTTTGTCAATAACTCATCTTAACCAATCAACCCATCCAGTTATTCATATTTATATCCTAAAATAAACTAAACAAATAAATCACATTATTATATCACCCATAAATACCATAATTTCATCAATTTCCTTAACTATACCTTGATAATTTTATATCACAAAGGTTATCATGTTGATTTTTGTGTGTTTAGTGTCATATCACTCTTGTTTATTTAATTCTTCATTGCTACCTACTCAATTAGATATTGATATTGGACTACATTTCAATGGTAGATTAAAATTCATCACTAAATATATACCTCTTACCTGAATAAGATTGAATATCTTCAACCTAAATTTATCTATTTATGGTGTTATTGGTTAATGGTTTTAAAATTCTTGTCTCAAAAGTGATCAAAATTTAGTTGGTCTTAGTTTCAAATACTCTATTTCCCCCATTCATTTAGACTCTACACTTTGTATTTTTAATTATTTAAATGACATAATGATCTTTGATCACCCCAAGGGTTCATATTTATATGGTCTAATGGCATGAATTTCATTAAACAAACATACCTTTTTATTCCTCTCTCTTAACTATGCCATGTCGTACATACACTTTTCTATTCCATCATGGTGATTTTATCTCATGATTTTCTTCAATTAAGAATTACTTATGCCATTTATATTTCCTATTTTTTTAGACTTTGTGTCATATTCTACTTGTAGGTCCCCCTATGCCCCATATACCTTATGTATATGGATAATTGGCATTTTTTACGTGTGCATTCACCTACTTCTTTAAATAGTGCCTTGAGCTATTTTATTGTATTTCATACTTTCCACATTAATTATACATTTGGTCCTCTAACACATACATTAATTGTCTTACTTTCATACCAATGCATTGATTCTTATTCCCTATTTAAAATAATATGGGTTAGCTTCCTTGTGAACATTTTCTTATCAAATGTGTTTTTATATGCATGCACCTATTTCATTTCAAATATTTACATTATTATATTTTACCAAAACATACATGTGTAAAATTTAACCATTGTGAACTAAACTATCTATTCACACACATAATTTTTCAAAACCACACTTGGGAAAAAATGATTCTTAGTTTCAAAACCAAACTATTATTAAAGCCAGTATGTTAAAATCAATGAAAATAGATTAAATGTTTTTATATGAAATTTCAATTGGCATGTATCCATATTTTAAGTAATATATCAATTTTTAAAAATAATCAGGTTTTAATCTACTTCCATAGAAATGCCTAGGTAGCATTTCTCTATCTAGGGTGTGCAACTTGAATGCACCTATCTCTATTATATCATGGATGATCTATGGACCCCATACATCTGATGTGAAACTTTATTGGGTGATTGTAATATCTATAATTATACATAATTTCATGTGTGGCCTTTTATAAATCCTTTTCTTGAATGTTTTTATCTTTCCACACCATTTTATTTGAATTATAAAAACCCTGGCTCTATCTAGATAAAATTTCATTCTCATTAATTTCATTAGCTCCCAAAATCACATATCCACTTAATCCTTGTCATTTATATTATTTTAGATAATATGATTAATTAATGTATAATGAAACCCAAAATAAATATTTTTAATTTTTATAACATTAAAAATATTGAAGCATATTTGTTTAATGTCTTGTATGTGGTTATGTAGGTCCATAAAAGGATGAAACTCTATTATCCAAATATTTTAGACCTACATCACAAATATGGTAATTTTAATATTTTTAAAAATAAATCTACCATTTTATTTTCTTATGGATGATAATAAGTCTTATTTTTTAGAATCACAAGCTTTCCAAGAAGCACACACATAATTTATTCCATAAAGTGACTTCCCCTATTATTTGTTAAATTGATTTGGAACTCATTCCTAATTATTATATTTTCCCATGAAAATCATGTAGATATTGTGGTGGTTTGATCCTTGGTAGCTAATGTTTATACCATCTCATCAAATATTTTGTTGATGTGATTATATATCTTGATCTGATTTTATGTCTAGCTTGATGTATTAGCCATAAATAATAAATAGACCATTTATAAAATGGATCTTGAGATAAAAAGGGAACAAAGTAATTTAATTCCTCATGTTGGTATTTACAATCACAAGACTTCCATAGTCTCTACCCAAATAACTAATATAATTATCATAAATTTTCTTGATCTCATATCACTATTGATGTTCTTTAGATAGGTCTACACCTTTTTAGACAATGGTGCATTGTATATCCATCCACATAAACAAGATATATAGGTACCAAGTAACAAATTTTCACAAATTATAGTTCTCCATATGTGTTAGCATTTATGTTTAACATATAATTTTAAATTAAATTATCGAGTGAGTTAGTTGTATAAGCATATTAACCTTAAGCTTATTCATATCTATATATTATATATCTCTCACTATAAATCACTTTGCACATTGAGAGAATATATTCTAAACTTTAAAAATATTAAACC
>JARHVA010002231.1:1695000-1877500 GCA_037957365.1 Torreya grandis
AACACAAATCTCCACAAATCCCAATTAGATCTAAACTGAAAATCCACAGAAAACACGCCAAAATTCTGAAGTTGAAGCCCTGGGAACAAATCGTCCCACTTTGCCCTAGTGTTGTGGTTTGGGGACTAAAATCAATGCTCTTTCAATCAAAAAATTCTCAAATAAATTTTAGAAAATTGCATTTATTCTCTCAAATCTGAATGTGAAAAAATACTTATTTTTCAACTCAGAAAGAGTTAATTTTCTTAGATTTTCTGAAAATTGAAAAATTGCATAACTCCTTCAAAACTGAATGTATTGAGCCAAATAAATACTCAAAATGATCATAAAAATATGGAGGATTGGATTACATGGATTTCAGGTTTTTCTAAGCAAGATAAACCCTTAAAAATGCAGAAGTCACCCAAGGGTGATGTCACCCCTTGGAGGTGGGACGTCACACTTTAGAGAAGCTCGCCACATTTGGAGATGGTCCAAAAATGCCTCAAAACTAATCAAAACACTTCAACTCTAATGTTTGCTCAATCTTGCCCAGAAATGATGACCTAAAATGCAAAAAACTGAAAAATACTTGACCAAATCAGCAACCAACAAACAACAAAATGTTTTCAAAATGATTTTCAAATGAAATCACCCTTCAAACAACAGTAGCATTCATTGGGCATCCATCCCAATCATTCTTCAACCATGAAGATTCAATATATAATTTTAGCATATCCAAAATAGAAGCCCTCATGTCCATATATAGTTTTCAAAGTGAGGCGAACCACTTTTGGAGGCAAAATATCTTTTTTTAAATCACTTCACTTTTCAAAATATTTTTTTCTTTTATTCTCCCTCCAAGACGACAATTAGTCTTTTTCCCACTTAGAATATTAAATTAATTACCAAAATAAAATCAGTAATTAAAATTACTCTAAGACAATAAGTTAATAAATAATTAATTAATTTACCCAATTTACAAGAGTGATTAAATCACTTTTGGGCAAACAATTAATTAAAATACCTTCTCTAATTATTATTCAAACTCTCAAGTGCAATAGTGGTTAAAACCATAGATGGAATAACCAATGAGTAGTCATTGGTTGGTTGGTTACCCGCCAATTGGTCGGTTACTCGCGGGAAATTCTACACATCGAATAACCGCCGACAATTTAAAAAAAAAATTCAAAAAAAAACCGGCGAGTAACCAACGGTTACTCATCGGTTCTGCATCCAGCGAAACCCACGTGAAACCGCTTGGAAACCACGGAATTCCTTCAAACACTCAAAAAATGCAAAAAATATGTGGAATCCAGTCTTATAAAATGCAACACACCTCTTCACATTTCATTCACACACGATTTGGAGCATTCATGAGCAGATTGAGGAGAATTGAGCAAAAAAAAATTCAAGTTAGTGCATTTGTTTTTTTGTTTTTTTTAAATTTCCAAGCATATAAAGGAATTCTAATTTAATTGAAAACAAGTTTGATAAATATTTGTGATGCTTAGTATACAAATTCAATGCATTCCATTTCAAGTTCATGCATTGCGTCAAATTTCATGCATTTTTTTATTTTTTTAAATTTTCAAGCCTCTAAAGTAATTGTAATTTAATTAAAAACATGTTTGATAAATATTTTTGATGCTCAGTATACAAATTTAATGCATTCCGTTTTAATTTCATGCGTTCCATCAAATTTTCGTGTTTAGTATTTACAATTTATGCCTAAATTTTTTTAAATTTTGATTAAAAATGTTGTTTTTTAATCGTTGGTATTATGTTTAGTTTCCTTGATATATCATTACAATTTATTTATTGTTGTTTTTAACAATAACCGTTATAGATTATATATATAATTTGTTCGTTAAAATTGTAAATCATAAATGTATTTTAGTTTCCATTTTATATTTTATAATTATCATTTATTTATCGTATTTTAATTAATAATTTGTATTGAATGTTTTTTTTTAATATTATTTTTAACATGTATGGGCTTTGCAGGGTATTCATTATCAAACAATGGCATCCGGTAGTGCATCAAGCTCAGATTCAGTCAATGGTATCCAATCGGCCCCCCTAATGCTCGCACCGGTGCTTCGAAGTATGCCAGACGGATTGAAACGTCCCAAACGATTTCAATTTGCAACTTTTGCTCGAAGAGGATGTCAGGGGGCATCATGTCTTTCATGCATTCCTTGTCGCGACGTTGCGCCTTGTCCCAATGTCACTGAAAAGACAGAACGAGAGATGATGACAGAGCTTGGATCACTTGACCAAAATAAACTAGAGAGTGCAAGGATGCAAGCATCCCTAACAACGACCATTGGTGCCACATCGACAGAGGAAGAAGCGATAGCAATGGCAAAAATTGTGGGACCTAATCGTAGTCCACGCAATCACCATGGCACATCTACACTAATTTCATCTCAGTTACACTCTTTTTTTGTGCCTAGAAACACACCTTGGACATATCCTTCACTCCAAGCTACAGGATAGAACAAGGAGACGCATGCAGAAGCAAATAAAGCATGCGCAAATTTTTAGTACTTCAACCACTTTCCCTTCAACGTGACGAGGAGCTCATACTAGGAATATTTGATTACAATTTTGATAGTTGCAGAGAAAGGGTACAAGGCACCCTCTTCAAAAGACTTGAGTGGGAAGTTGATCAAGAATGCAGTTGAAGATGCAAAGGTGATTGTCGAAGATCAGAAGAGGTTGTGGCGTAAATTTGGATGCACCATTCTTTCTGATTGAATAGACGAATGGAAAGAACCACACCCCCATCAATTTTCTGACGTCTTCAAATGGTGAGCTAGTATTTTTGAAGTCTATTGATGCATCAAGTAATATAAAAAATGCAAAAACTGAGCTTGATGTTAAAGGAGATTGTCACAGAGAGGGCCATCGAGAATGTTCTCCAAATTATCACAGACAACGCAGCAACATATGTGACAGTTGGGATACTTCTTAGGGAAAGACATCCATTTCTCTTTTGGACACTTTGTGAGGTCCATTGCCTTGACCTTCTTTTAGAGGACATAGGCAAACTTAATTGGGTGCGACCAGTTGTAGAAGAAGCTCGAGAAATAACTAAATATATCTACAATCACCCTTGGGTTCTCAGCTCGATGAGAGAGCACACCACGAAAAAAAAGTTTGTTTGAGCAGGGGTCACCAATTTTGCAATGAACTTTCTTACATTGCAAAGTATTTGTAGTTGATTCTTTTGAAGCAGATGCTTGTCTCTCAAGCATGGATGGTGTCATCTTATGCTACGAAAGCTGATGGAGAGAAGGTTTTGAAAACAGTTTTCAATGAGGCCATCGAAACGAGAGCTATAAAGATTGTCAAGGTACTCTGAAATTGCAATTTAAATTTCAAGTTGTTTCCCTTGTTTTCAATTTTTTTAATTTAAAATATTTATTTTATAATTTATCTATAAGTTTGTAACATTAACTTTAAATTGTTTGTAACGTTGTAGCTGTTAGAGCCTTTGGTGAGGCTTTTGCGATTGATGGATGGAGAGCAAAATCCAATGAAATATATTTATAAGGCCATGGATAGGGTCAAAGAGGCAGTCCAAAATCATTATAGAGGGGATCATGCCAGATTTTATCCTATTTGAGAGTTGATTGATCGGAGGTGGAACAATCAACTCCACCAACCCATCCATGCAACGGGGTACTACCTTAACCCCAAGTTTTTCTACTCCAATGGCTTCACAGATGCTAGTGGAAAGGTTATGGACGGGCTCTCAACATGCATTGAAAGTATGACACCTGACGTTGAGGTGAGGGACCTCATTATTACAGAGTTGCACAACTACAAGCAGGCAAAGGGAAGGCTCTTTTCTTCAGCACTAACTATCCGAGGGAGAGCCACGCAGTCACCAGATAATACAAAATAAAATCTTTACTTGTACCTTACCAATTACATATTTACAAATTTACAATTATTAATTTTTTACAAAGTTTTGAATATCTTGTTTGCAGGGTCGTGGTGAGAAGATTGGGGTGGAAAAACCCCAAATCTTCAAAGGCTAGCCCTGCAGATTTTATCTCAGACTTGTAGCGCTTCTAGACGTGAGCGCAATTAGAGTTTGTTCGACTCCATTCACACGAAAAACGCAACAAGTTGAGCCAACAACGCCTCAATGACTTGATTTTTGTGCAATACAACCTTCTACTTCGCACAAAAAAGTTGGAGAACGCATCAGAGGAGCCTATCGATCTAAATGAGATCGATCCCTACATCGATTGGATTGCATAGGAAGAGGCCCCCATGTTCACAGAGGAGATTGTTGATTTCGAGAGGCACGCTATGGAGGGTGCAGCTAAAGCAGGAGGAGAGATTAGATTGGAGGACATCCTTGGAGATGAGACAGAGATAGAGGTGGAGCCACAAGGGCAAGTGCAATATTCTAGACAGAGCGAGACGAGTCAGCCGAGAGGGAGTACTAGAGTTTCTCAGCCTCCCTTATTTTTCTAGAGAGCAAGAAAGAGAAAATTATAAATTGTTGTAATTTGTACTTGTAGATTCTTGTATAAGACTATAAATCTATTATTATCATTGTAGTTTGTAAGTTTGTAAGTTTGTGCTTTGTGACTGTTGTATTCGCATGATTATACGAATTTGTATTGTCTATGTATTCAAATCTAATAAAAAACACTTTCCCTATGTTTTACAGACTCATTCCATCTATTTTGTTTCTATAATTTTTAAAACAAATGTTATTTTTATAAATTCAAGTATTTTTTGCCTTTGTCGGTTATTTGACCGAGCGGGTCGAATAACCGTCGGTTACCCATTTTGGGCCCTTGGGGAGTACTCGCCTCAACCAGTTATGCAAAATTCGAACTATAGTTAAAACCACTTTTATAAAATGCTTTGATAGTAAAAACCACTTTTTAATAATATTCTATCAACTAACTAAAATTGTCTTATATGGTCAAATGATCAAAATCACTATTCAAGTAATCTTAATCAATTAATAAAATAAAATCCCCAGAAGTTATCTCTTAGTTTATGGAGAAAAGTAGATTAAAGGTCTTCAATCCCTGTTTACTTGTTAATCGAAATGGGGACATTGCAGTCCTCCCTTCCCAAAATTGTTTGCCCTTGAGCAATTCCAAACATGGTTGATCCTTTTCTTCCACATAACCGTTTGGCTTTCTTGATAGTGCATCCGCTACCACATTGTTTTTAACTTTAACATATTCAATGTCAAAATCATAAGCTTGCACTTCGCTTACCCACTTTTTTTGCCGGTCATTCAATTCATTTTTGAATGCTCTTGGATGACAGTATGGAGTGACAATAACCAGCGTGGCACCCACTTCTAGCTCAATGTTATGCTCAAAACCTCTATCCGATGGCAACCCATAATGCAAATCATTAAAAACATGAACATGCTTGTTTAAAATAGCTTGCAACTCACCGTGAGGGGGTTGTTCTGATTTTGCTGTGATAAGACAACTTGCTGCCCATGCAATCTAATCCCTCCTAAAAGCTCTTTCCATCTTCATCATGGACACTTTTTGTAGAGCACCATTAGCTAGACCCTTGAGGGCCACATCCTTGCCTTCTTTGAAGAATTTTAGCTCCATAGTCTTATAATTTTGAGTGAATTCACTTAATGAATGCAACCATTGAACACCCAACACAACATCAATCTCACCAATGCCAACAACATAAAAATCATCAATTACCTTGTGCTTCCCAAGAGTGAGTGGAAGTTGTTGAATCTTATTGGAACAAAGAATAGTGAAATCCTCTGCCACAATCACATTGAAGCCCTTGAAATCTGTGGTTTCAATGCCATCTTCTTAACCAAGCCCTTATCAATGAAGTTATGAGTGGCTCCACTATCAACCAAAGTAGTCACTCTTTGTCCTCTCAATGTGCCTTTTACCCTGAATGTGTGATACTTGGGAGCTCCTGAAAGAGAAGCAAGTGTGTTGCCCACTTCTTTTGTGTCCTCATGCACATGCTCATCAACAACATTTTCATTTTGCTCAACATTAGTATTAACAATATCAAAATTTGAATCATCATCAATTACCTCAATGTAATGGACTTGTCCTTTGTCCATGCAACGATGGCCTCTAGTCCATGGATCTTTGCAAGTGTAGCACAAACCTCTCCTCCTCAACTCATCTCTTGAATCTTTCATGTTGTTGCTATAGGGCAGCGCTTTATGTGGTGGAACATAAAGCTGAAAAGGCTTCTTTGGTGGCTCACTAGGTGTTGCCCTAGGCTACCCACTTGGTGTTTTTTGCTGCTGACTAAAATCAGACATTAGCTGCCAGGTATTTCTCACTTTTGGCAATGAATGAGTGACTGCCCCTTGCTGTCCTTTTGGCCACATATTGCCCCTATAAGCTGAACACTCTAAATCCAAAGCTTTAGTAATTGCATTTTGCATAGAAAGAGGGTTAAAAGCTTTTACCTAACCTCTCAAAGGCTCAATCAAACCCTCAGTAAAGAGAACAACCAACCTTGTTTCACTTACATCCAGTATCATGACTAAAATCTTTTAAAAATCAGCAACATACCTCTCAACATCATGATTTTGTTTGAGTTGTGCCAACTCACGAAAGTGATCTTTGGATCTCCTCTATCAAATCTCTCCATTACCCTCTTACTGAATTCTTCCAAGATAATAATAGATCCATGGCCTTGTGTGATCATGTCATGAAACCACCACTCATGAGCAATCAATACCCTCCAAGTGAAGTGTGCTAAACTTGAGAGCTTCATCCTCAAACATGGGGTTGAGTGAAAAATAGGTCTCCAGTTTCTGTAACCATGATCTCACTAGAAGTTTATTAGTACCATCAAAAACAGGAAAAGAAACATTACCCAACTTTTGTTGTAAGTCTCTACAGGTTGCATGCTCAGTCCTCTTGATTTTGACCCATCCTTCATCTCACAACACTCATGGAAAGTCAAATGTTCTTGAGTAGCATAGCTTAGGGCTGCATACTCACTTTGATGTGTATCAAGTGGATTACAAATCGGTGACTCATCCTCAACAACTAGCTCTTTCTATAGAAATGTGCCCTTGGAGAACTTATGAGGGGGGTTGATAGAAACCCTCTCACTGCTATTCGAGCTTCCTTCTCTTTTGAGGTGATGGCTCTTGCTTGGATCTAGTTTAGTCTTCAACATGGCTGCAAATTGCATATTCAAGGTATGTTGAAGATCACTTTGGCTCTCTTTGATCAAATCCTGTAAAAATGTTACTTATTATGAAATAAACGCTTGATCACCCATGGCTTTCCCTCTTCTCTAATAACACAATCTTTTTATTTGCTTGCATTCGAATCTGCACACATAAGATCTCACAGGTGCACCAGATCGATGTTTTGATACCACTGTAATGTTCCCTTTTGAGGTTGAATATGCAAAAACAAAAATCTCCACAAATTCCAATTAGATCTAAACTAAAAATCCATAGCAAATATGTCAAAAATCTGAATTTGAAGCCCTGGGAACAAATCGTTCCACTTTGCCCTAGCGCTACAATTTGGGGACTAAAATCAATGCTTTTTCACTCAAAAATACTCAGAAAATTTCCAAATAAATTTTAAAAAATTGCATTTATTCTCCCAAATTTGAATGTGCAAAAATACTTATTTTCAGCTCAAAAATAATTAAATTTACCAGAGTTTTTAAAAACTAAAAAATTGCATTACTCCTTTAAAACTGAATGTATTGAGCCAAATAAATACTCAAAATGATCATAAAAATATGGAGGATCAGATTGCATGGATTTCATATTTTTTTTTAAGCAAGATAAACCTTCAAAAATGCAGAAGTCATCCAAAAAGGGTGACGTCACCCCTTGGGGGTGTGACGTCACACCCTAGAGAAGCTCACCACAATTGGAGATGGTCCAAAAATGCCTCAAAATTAATCAAAACACTTCAGATTTGATGTTTGCTCAATTTTGCCTAAAAATGACTTAAAATATAGAAAACTAAAAAATACTTGACCAAATCAGCAACTAACAAACAAGAAAATGCCTTCAATGTGATTTTCGAATGAAATCACCCTTCAAACAGTAGTAGCATTCATTGGGCATCCATCCCAATCATTCTTCAAGCATGAAGATTCAATATATAATTTCAACATATCTAAAATAGAAGCCCTCATGTCCATATATAGTTTTCAAAGTGGAGCGAACCACTTTTGGAGGCAAAAGATCTTTTTTAAAATCACTTAACCACTTTTCAAAATATTTTTTCTTCTTTTATTTTCCCTCCAAGCCGACATTTACTCTTTTTCCCACTTATAATATTAAAATTGTCAAAATAGAATTAGTAATTAAAATTACTCTAAGGCAATAATTTAATAAATAATTAATTAATTTACCCAATTTACAAGAGTGATTAAATCACTTTTGGGCAAACAATTAATTAAAATACTTTCTCCAATTATTATTTAAACTCTCAAGTGCAATAGTGGTTAAAAACACTTTTATAAAATTCTTTAGTGGTAAAAAACACTTTTATAAAATTCTTTAGTGGTAAAAAACACTTTTTCATAATATTCTATTAACTAACTAAAATTGTCTTATATGGTCAAATGATCAAAATCACTATTCTGGCAATCTTAATCAATTAATAAAATAAGATCCCCAAAAGTTATCCCTTAATCTATAGATAAAAATAGACTAAAGGTCTTCAATACCTGTTTACTTGTGAACCGGAAATGGGGACTTTACACATATTTTGAAAAGCATATACACCACACATGGAAAGAGATTTCAAGAAGTGCATCAAGAGAAGATGATAATCATATTGTTAGATAGCAAGCTCCAGAGTCTTTGTTGAAACCAGCTCTGGAGGTAATGTACTTGTCATCCCAATAAGAACACTAAACACTACCAATAGTTGCCACATTGTAAAAACAAAATTTCTTAAGTTAATGGACTTGCCATCATGGTAAGGATCCTTAACACAACCAATAGCTGCCACAATGTAAATTACCATGAGTATGTAGAAATCCTACTGTTGCAAATTACTTGAGTCTTTAAAAATATATGGATTTCTTTGAGTAACAAAATTGAAATTTTGATTTAAAAATTAGATACCTTCTTCCAAAGTGCCAGCTTATTGGACTCGATTTTCAGATTGTAGGATCTTTGTGCACTTCAAATCCAGCATTGTGCATACAATCAAATAATTAGTGGTTATTTTTCGTCATAAAATAATATTAAAGTGGCACTCGAAAATGTTGATTTCACCCACATCATCATCCAGACATTTAAAGATAGCAAATCCATGACCTTACTTTAGTGTTAAATCAATGTTGTACGAAAAGTACAATCCAGGTGTTTTCCCTGCAATCCTCAGCAGCTTGGTAATCTCATCCTCAGTTTCTTTCTGTTAAATAATTTATTGATATAAAGAAAAGTCTCAATTGATATATGATATATAAAATCTCTAACATGACATGAATTTGTGTTTACCACCTGCAGAGTTGACTTTTGCATGGCAGAATTGCAAGGCAGAAATCGCATGTCTAGAACCTTATAAATGGGATGGCCCCCGTAAGATCCAACACATTCACGAGCAGTTATTGCCAGAGTATATGCCCCTGTAAATCACATAATAAACAGTTGAAACAATGCAAGCCAATACACTCTATGCAGTCATCTTGAACCCCTTTGTTTTGCATGCTTGGAAAATGAATTTAACCAGTTTCTAATAATTTCAGAGTCCAAAGGAAATATTAAGCTTATATCAAGGTAGCAAAAAATAGCCTAGCAATAAACTAAGCAAACTAATGCAAAATTTGAGATGCAAATTAAATTGTACCATTAATTGGTATACCTTTTGTATCTAAACATAATTAAAAAAAACATATTATTTATATGGAATATTCCATCACTCATTTTTCTTTACAAAATATGAGAAACTATCCATTCAGCACATATACTCGTTAAAAGAATGCAAGGCAGTACACTCCACGCAATTATTTTGAAGCCCTTTATTTTGCATGATAGGAAAATGAACTTAGCCAGTTTCTACTAATTTCAGAGTCCAAAGTAAAGATTAAGCAAATGTCGAGTTAGCAAAAAATAGCCTAGAAATAAACTAAACAAACTAATGCAAGATTAGAGATGTAAATTAAATTGTACCAATAATTGTTATATCCTTTGTATCTAAAAATAATTTTAAAAAAACATCTAATTTATATGGAAAATTCCATCCATTATTTTTCTGTACAAGAGAAACCATACAATGAGCACATACACTTAATAAAAGAGTGCAAGCAAATAAGCTCTACGTAACCATCTCTAACCCCTTTGTTTTGCATGATAGGAAAATGAATTTCGCCAGATACTAATAATTTGAGAGTCCAAAGGAAAGATTAAGCATAAGTCAACTTAGCAAAAAATACCCTAGCAATAAACTAAACAAACTAATGCAAAATTAGGAACATTATACCATTAATTGGTATACCTTCCGTATCTAAAGATAATTAAAAAAAATGTTATTTATATGGAATATTCCTTCCCTTTAGTATCTAAAGATAATTTTAAAAAACATTATTTATATGGAATATTCCTTCCCTTTAGTATCTAAAGATAATTTAAAAAAACATTATTTAAATGGAATATTCCTTCCCTTTAGTATCTAAAGATAATAAAAATAGCATATTATTTATATGGAATATTCCTTCCATTATTCTTCTTTACAAAAGATGAGAAACTATTTAATTAAGACATGTTGACAAATCTTCCACGAGTCAGAATTTTTTTTTTTTTTTTTGAAATCTGAAAGTACAGTCCTTATTGATCGAAGAGGTTACACAACTCACCAATGGCAGAGTCTAGTCTAACCAAGAGAGATTGGATTATTTTTAAACAAGGCTGAAAGCCATTATATAGCAAATTACAAGAGGCCAAAGATAGGCATATAAACTTGAAGAAAAATATTCACTTTGGTTAACTCAAGGCTTTACTTGGCCTAATAAAATATATTTTTCTCTTTGTCCTTGCATGAAGCTTATTCGTTTGATGAAGCGCACCTATCCTTGTCATGAACCATCCACCTCTTTTTTGCATGAAAATCCACGCAGATGTCAATTTTTTAACTCCACATGAGCTGCTTGATTACCAAGTTGTAGTATTTGAAAACTGAGTTGGACGAAGAGATCATTATCTTTCGCATGAAATTTTCTAGTGGACGTGGCGTTTAAATCAATTAGTTAACTCTAAATCTGGAATAGCCAACTCCTCACTCGAACTCGGAACTCCTGCTGAAGCCGGATTTAGTCCTTCGGATGCATGCGCTGCATGGAGACGAGCAGGTCTTTAATAATTAGTCAACTGAAACTTTGACAGTTTATTTGAAAATAGCTCTTATGTTCGAAAATAGCTCTTGCTTGCATGTATTTCGTTCTAATTTCGATCGTGTCTATTTCTGGCAGGATTCCGTACTCAACTTCGACGGATTATCTGTTTTCTATTCTCTTTTGCACAGTCGGCCTCCATTTATTTCGGATTTCCTGCTATCTCTTTAGTCTCAACGGTTACTTCTCGCAGGAAAAATTTGACGGCCTGCGGGACGTCACCAGAAACTGTCATATTTCCTTCGGCTATATTTCTTCGGGCTTATTTCTGTCATTTTTCTTTACTCCTTATTTGCTCGGGCTTTTTCCCGCGGTCTGTTGCTCTGTCGGCTCTTTTGTATTGGTCGCTAAGTCATATTCCCGCGGACTTCTTTTAATGACATGTCTTTGCCTCTTTCCCACGGGTTTATTTTCCTCGGGGCTATTTGCCCGAATTTCTTTGGATTTTTTGTCCGAAAGAATTCCTTCGAACAAAAAGTCCAAAGGTCCCCTTCGCTTTATTTCTTGCTGCCATTTTTTTTGATTTGTCTAAGCTTCTGAATTCCTTCGGACTTTTTGTCCGAAGGATTCCAATTGTTTTTTGCCTTTGCTTTTTTCTGAAGCGTCCTTGGTCTTGTTTATATATTGACTTATGCCATTTCCGAATTCCTTCGGACTTTTTGTCCGAATGATTCTTTCTTTGCCTTTGCTCTAAAATGTGCCCTTCGGCAGCCAATCCAAGTGTCCTTCGCCAATGCCCTTCGGAAAAATTGGAGGGCACCCAGGGTTTTTGCGACGGTCTATGAATTTGGTCTTTCTCCTGCCCGAAGGGTAGGTGCCCTTTGAGATTGTTGTAAGTGTCCCTTCCAAAGGGTATTCTGCCCTTCGGAACTCTTGAAACTGTCTTTTCCTTGCCTTTTGCAACTTTTCCGAATTTCTTCTTAAGTGTCGGGAGAGTCCATAGAATTTTTTAGCTGAGTGAGTCCGTAGAAAATTTCTGAGTGAGTCCGTAGAATTTTTCTGAGTGAGTCCGTAGAAACTCTTATGAGTGAGTCCATAGAAACTCTTCTGAGTGAGTCCGTAGAATTTTTTCGCTGAGTGAGTCCGTAGAAACTCTTCTGAGTGAGTCCGTAGAATTTTTCTGAGTCCTTAGAATCAGCAAAGGAAAACAATGAATTCTTCCTTCCTTGACTAGAGACGAGAACTTTCCAAGTGGAAAGAAAATAAATAAATAAATAAATCTGACTCGTGGAAGATTTGTCAACATTCAAAAAAAAAAAAAAAAATCTGACTCGTGGAAGATTTGTCAACATTCAAAGAAAAAAGAAAGAATCTGACTCGTGGAAGATTTGTCAACATTCTGAAGAATGTTGACAAATCTTCACGAGTCAGATTTTTTTTTTTTTTTTTTCTTGCCACTTGGAAAGTTCTCGTCTCCAGTCAAGGAAGGAAGAATTCATTGTTTTCCTTTGTTGATTCTAAGGACTCACTCAGAAAAATTCTAATGACTCACTCAGAAAAATTCTACGGACTCACTCAGAAGAGTTTCTACGGCCTCACTCAGAAGAGTTTCTACGGACTCACTCAGAAAAATTCTACGGACTCACTCAAAAAAATTCTACGGACTCACTCAGCGAAAAAATTCTACGGACTCTCCCGACACTTAAGAAGAAATTCGAAAAAGTTGCAAAAGGCAAGGAAAAGACAGTTTCAAGAGTTTCGAAGGGCAGAATACCCTTCGGAAGGGACACTTACAACAATCCCGAAGGGCACCTACCCTTCGAGCAGGAGAAAGACCAAATTCACAGACCGTCGCAAAAAGCCCGGGTACCCTCCAATTTTTCTGAAGGGCACTGGCGGAGGACACTTGGACTGGCTGCCGAAGGGCACATTTTAGAGCAAAGGCAAAGAAAGAATCCTTCAGACTTTTTGTCCGAAGGAATTCCTTCGAACAAAAAGTCCGAAGGAATTTGGAAATGGCATAAGTCAATATATAAACAAGACCAAGGACGCTTCAGAAAAAAGCAAAGGCAAAAAACAATTGGAATCCCTCGGACTTTTTGTCCGAAGGAATTTGGAAGCTTAGACAAATCGAAAAAAAAGACCGCAAGAAATAAAGCGAAGGGGACCTTCGAACTTTTTGTCCGAAGGAATTCCTTCGGACAAAAAGTCCAAAGAAATTCGAGCAAATGGCCCCGAGGAAAATAAACCCGTGGGAAAGAGGCAAAGACATGTCATCAAAAGAAGTCCGCGGGAATATGACTTAGCGACCAATACAAAAGAGCCGACAAAGCAACAGACCGCGGGAAAAAACCCGAGCAAATAAGGAGTAAAGAAAAATGACAGAAATAAGCCCGAAGAAATATAGCCGAAGGAAATATCACAGTTTTCGGTGACGTCCCGCAAACCGTCAAATATTTCCTGCGGGAAGTAACCGTTGAGACTAAAGAGATAGCAGGAAATCCGAAATAAATGGAGGCCGACTGTGCAAAGGAGAATAGAAAACAGATAATCCGACGAAGTTGAGTACGGAAACCTGCCAGAAATAGACACGATCAAAATTAGAACGAAATACATGCAAGCAAGAGCTATTTTCGAATAAACGGTCAAAGTTTCAGTTGATTGATTATTAAAGACCTGTTCGTCTCCATGTAGCGCATGCATCCGAAGGACTAAATCCGGCTTCAGCAGGAGTTCCGGGTTCGAGCGAGGAGTTGGCTATTCCAGATTTAGAGTTAACTAATTGATTTAAACGCCACGTCCACTAGAAAATTTCATGCAAAAGATAATGATCTCTTCGTCCAACTCAGTTTTCAAATACTACAACTTGGTAATCAAGTAGCTCACATGGAGTTAAAAAATTGACATCTGCGTGGATTTTCATGCAAAAAATAGGTGGACAGTTCATGACAAGGATAGGTGCGCTTCATCAAACGAATAAGCTTCATGCAAGGACAAAGAGAAAAATATATTTTATTAGGCCAAGTAAAGCCTTGAGTTAACCAAAGTGAATCTTTCTCTTCAAGTTTATACGCCTATCTTTGGCCTCTTGTAATTTGCTATATAATGGGTTTCAGCCTTGTTTAAAAATAATCCAATCTCTCTTGGTTAGACCAGACTCTGCCATTGGTGAGTTGTGTAACCTCTTCGATCAATAAGGACTGTACTTTCAGATTTCAAACGTGGCATAGTGTATATTTCTTCAGCAATTTGCATAAGTGGTAGAGTTCTCTCCCTTCCCAAATTCTGTTTCGTACCTAGTTGCTATATTGTCCTTGTGCAGGTCATGTTAAAGTGTTCTTTATTGTCTTTTGCTGACACTGTAAGTGGATGTTAGGCGGCTGCAAAGTGTCTTTTATCAAACCTCTCTCCACCATTTTCCCTCAGGTTTTAGTCATTGGATCGAACCTCTGCATGAAATACTTATGCATAAGTGATTAATTGAAGTCTAAGGTCTTCCTTCTCTCTTGTTCGTTCAGTGTTCAAGGTTCCAAGCTGAGTAGGATCACAATTCTGGTGTATCACCCCCTTTTAGGTAGGATTTCCCCTTTAAGTTTTCTTTCTCCCTTTTCCATGGTAGTCAGCAGCGTAGAGTAGGAATCTTCATTGATACATCATACAGGAACCAGCCTTCTCTAGAGCTTCTTCTCACTATTGAGGCACCCATCCTCGTGAGAAGATCCCATAGTTTCAGCCGGATAGAGGACTGGCCGTTTCGCGCACGTCCTCGAATCAGGGCGCAGCTCCAGGTTGACAACAAGACATACCCTAAAACTTGATGCAGAAAAGGAATGCATTTCCTCTTAAATATGTAACAAAAGGGCCCAGTTGACTCTCTAGATTAATAACACGCAAGGTAATGCTAGTCATGGACATAAAAAAGGCCCAGTTTATTCTATAGTTCATCTAATGTCACCAAAGGCCATAACAATAAAGCACTTTTGAAGTTTTTAGCATCTCAGAGCTATGACTCATGTATCCTTTTTATGTTTGACAACCTCTTGCATCTTGGAGCTAGTTTCCCCTTCCTGTTTGTCTTTGCCTTGATGGATGTGAACTCCGTCAGCAAAAAAAAACTTCTCCTCCTCCAAGGAAATTCAGGAAAATAGATATTATACAAAGGACCAGCAAGAGACACCTTAAAATAAAAAACCATGTCACAAAACTCACTAAAATCTCGTGTCTCCTCAGTTGTCACTGAATATGAGATGTTCCTGTAATGCTTCTATGTGAACAAGCAAGTTATGGCTTTCCGTTTCTTTTTCGACGAAACAATCTTCAATTTCTTTTTCAAGTTCCTCTATTTATGTACATAAAACCTCATTTTGATCCATGAACAGGTTTAATTGACCTTTTAACGAATGAATCCCCATTTGGGATCTTGATTTTCAAGTTGACATTTGTAATATTTTGTTTTTAACGTTAATCTTTGTTGACTTCTGTAACTGTAATTGGCAGTTTTTTGTCGTGCAATAGTTCTGGTATTTTTTAGGGTCTCCATTTGTATCTTAAATATCAGAATAAGTGTTCTTTTCCTTTTTATTCATATAAAATCTGAATTAGTCTTAGCTTAAACCACAACTCCTTTCTCCTAAAATCTAACTTATGCAGATTCCAGTCAAAACCCAAATTTCAATCAATACCTAGTGACTCAAGACAAGTACAAAGTCAAAATGCAGAAAAGAAGGCTCCCTAGACCTAGTTCCAATTGCGAAAAGAGCATCCGGAAACTCTAGAATTGATCCTCAAGTCTGGATTCCAATCACCAAAATAAAACATGCAAAAAAAGCTATTTATTTCTTCTAAGTTGTTGGATATCCGACTATTTATTTCTCTCAAGGCTGCTACTGATTTACTATGCCAATCAGAAATAAAATGAACTAACCTGTAGGAATTAACGTATGTCCATCCACCTTAATTTATCAGGCAGATCCTTTTCCTTATATATAAAAAACTCACGTGAACTTCTGGATTAGTGTTAGAGTCTCTGGCTTCTGGGGAGTTATGTCGCATCTGATGGCTAGAATAGATTCAAAACTGCATCAACATCTAACCTTATTATCATCCTATCACTTCACTACTTCCATAAATGGATTCCTAATTAAGGTGGATGCCAAGACCCTCCTGCAAAATCTGTTCATGGCATTCCAGGATTCTGAGCTTTTCTAGCAGATATATATCTTCTAACGGTTGTTGTGTTTAAGATAAAAGACAATCCGCTACAAAACGTTGCCAATTGTTTGAATGTTTATTTCACTTTATGCAGAGCAATACTTGCCTCAGATGATTGTCTCGAAAATCTGACAGCACTCTTGAACAGCCAGTACATGTGCTTTCTCCAAAACAAACAGAAATCTAGAATAGGGGTAGTCTTGCTTAGTAGTCTAGTTCTCTGGACTTTGAATACATCAATTAATCGTGAAGAAAAAAGTACATAAAAATCGTCGTCTGATAAGATCATCATGTTCTTAACAGTGTGTAAGAAATCTTGTCTTCGGTTTGCTACAGAACAGCATAAAATTGTTAAAAAAAAATTGGAACGTCTAACAATGATTTTGGTTAGTCTATAAACAGTCCCAAGGACATGAAAGCATGGCCAGTTTTTACAAAGTGTTAAATGAAGTGAATCTCAAGTTTTCAAGATTTCAAAAACATTTTCAAATTTGTATGCAAATACTGAGAAATCGTACCAGTCCCTGCAAATCCATTGTTCAACCCATCGATTTAGAGGCTGTAAGATACTGTCACCTGCTGGGATCAGATACAGAGCCCTTCCATGTAGTCTTCAAATTTTTGAACAAATATTATATAACTGAACTGAGAATACTTTACCCGCAATGGATGTTTAATGTTACTGTTGGAAGGCAGTGTCTCTGCTGGAGGATGCATAAGCTTAGGTAATGTTAAATTTGTAACCGAGGTATATAAATTCATGTTTTGTTTAATAAAAATGTCATATTTAATACGTGTATGACTTACGAGCTTGATTGATTCCTCCAAAAAAGGTAAACACCTGGACTATACTTTCTAAACATCATAAAAAGCTTCTGAATACATCAGAATATGATAAAATCAAATGGTTATTGTATGACTAGGAATCACTAAACAGTAAATTCATAAATAGAACCAACTTCTTCTGAAAACCATTGAACAAAAAATAAACCATTCAAGAAAAAATCCAAGGTAATTCACCCGACCAAACAAATTCCCATCAATAGAGACAGAACATACCTATACTTAGAAAACTTAAGTCACCCAAGAAGATCAAAAATCACTTTAGGTGCACAACCAGAATAATAAGAGGAATGAGAAGCGCACATGCCACCAGCAGATGAAAATGACAAATGAGAATAAGAGCAATCCTAGGATAAACTCATACGCCAAAGATTAGAAACTAGCACCAAAAATGAACGTTCAATGTTAAGTAACTTTGAGAGAGACACCTTCTCAACCACTTAAACTAATTTTGCAATCTATTGCCATAAAATAAATATAATTGTACAGACCATCCAAGTGCACATCAATGTCGATGGACACACATATGCACACAAAAACTTTTATTTCCTCACTCATGCATTTAAACAGGACATGGCCATAATGGGCCCAATCTCCCTTAGAAATAAAATAATATATTACTAACCAATGACACTAGACTAGGACAACCAACTGCCATCAACATACAGCTTATTGACATCCTTCATATCGACATATGCAACAAATGTGCCCCCAACACTCGACAAATTTGACAAAATAAAAACAAAAACACCTTAATCAAAGGATGGCATTATCTAGAGATGCCTCCACATAAGAAATGAAACACAATGCTACCAATTCATATATTTCACTATAAGACTAGAACTGCTTCTTGCATCCCGATATAAAGACCGAGTATAACATAAAACCACAATAAAATCAACAGCTGTATTGGTTATTAATCTCAAATACCATGATATCAGAGAGACAACAATTAGTGGAATAATAACACTTGGGGATCGTTATACATCTATTTGGATATTCTATCCCAATGTTACCGAGCTTGTCTCCCCAATAATGGGTCTACACCAGATGGGCCTAAAAAGCTTAAAGTTCTACGATTGCCCACTCCCCAAGGTAAAATAAAGCTCAATTTGGATGAAGAAATCAAGGGCCCTGGTCCTGCTGGTGGTGTGGCACTTTCAGGGACTCTAGGAATAAAACCATATTTTGTTTATGCAATTGATGTTGAGGACTCCTCGAATATCCAAGGTAAAACTTTGTCGCGTTTCTCAAAGGCCTTCAAATTACAATTATTAGAGGATGGCAATTTTCAAAACCATCAACATACAGCTTATTGAAATCCTTCATATCGATACACCCAACAAATATGCCCCCAATACTTGACAACTTAGACGAAATGAAAACAAAAACCCCTTAATGAAAGGACAGAATTAACTAGAGATTCCCCCACATAAGGAATGAAACACAGTGCTACCAGTTCATATATTTCACTATAAGAGAAGAACCGCTTCTTACATCCTGATATAAAGACTTCGAGTATATCATAAAACCACAATAAATAAAATCAACATCTGTATTGATTATTAATCTCAAATATCATGATATCATTGACACGGCAATTAGTGGAATAACAACACTTGGGGATTATTATACATATATTTGGATACTCATCTCACTGCCACCGAACTTGTCTTCCCAATAATGGGTCTAGACTAGATATGCCTACAAATCCTAAAGCTCCATGACTTCCACCTCCCCAAGGTAAAATAAATCTCAATTTGGATGGAGCAGCCAAGGGTAGCCCTCTTCCTGCTGCTGGTGGAGGCACTCTTAGGGACTCTAGGGATGTGCCATTTTTTATTTATGCATTTGATATTGACAAGGACTCAAAATAACCAAGTTCAAGCTGTCGCCTTACTCAAAGGCCTTCAAATTGTAATTATTAGAGGATGGAAACACCTGATTGTGGAGGGAAATTCTCAACTTGTCATTAATGTAATGAAGCATGGTAGAATCGGAGCTTGGAAGCTTGCTGGCATTGTTGATGAAGAGAAATGGTTGGCTAGCGAATTTGACCCTATTTCCTATTAGCACATTAAGAGGGGTGGTAATCAGTTGACAAATTTAGCAGCAAACAAACGTTTAGAGCCCTTGTCAAAGTAAGGATCCCCAGCCAATTTCTGATTGATACACTATCCAAGCAATTTTCAACGTATCCTTATTAAGGTTTCCTCCTTTCTATGTTAACTAGCAATTAGTTTTTCATTGTTTGGGTTGATAAGGAGAGGAGAGATTTTATGAGGGATTGAGGGATTGCTTTGAGAGATTTTTATGAGTGTGTGGGAGGCTGGCTTTATATCTGATTGCCCTTTTTCTTTCCGATGTTCCATTCATTAAGGTGGATGTGAGGGAGAGATGTAAAGTGTTTTGTTTACTTCTTCATATAGTGTGTGGTGTTGTAGAAAAGGCGCACACTTGTTTTAGTTAGTTCTTGGTTTATTACAACCAAGCGCAAGCATGGGATATTCCCTTTGCACTCAACATTTTAACACTCGGCTGCGCCGGCATCAATCCACATAAGGCACAAGCCTTATGCACTCACCCGAAGCGCAGCTGAGAAGGAACTGGGACCGGTGTTGAACTAGTTGTGCCATTGCGTGAGGCTTTATTCAGGGGACTTGATCAATTGTCAAGAGCTTTAGTTAGATCCATAGGCGCAAGCCTATTGTCATATGGGCACAAGCCTTTGTTAGACTAAGCCTAGGGTTATATAGGCGCTTTAAGGGTCAGAATGCTGCTTTCACTCAAACTACTCATGCTAGACTCGCACTCCTCACAAGGAAAGGAACACTTGGCGCAGATTCTATACTTCATTCTCTATATAGATTTATGATGACGTCACCATTTGTTAAAGGGACTCCATTAACGACGCAAACCAAAAGCACGCATGAACATTACTTAACAAAAATTTATTGAAAATACAACATTATGACCATTACACATTCCAATAGCAATACAAAAGATGCATAAACCAGACAAATTGTGTTTTAAGGCAATGATCTTCGTCATTAATCAAATTTAAAACAAAACAGAGTAGAGATTTCATGGCAGAACATATGTTCAATTTATACTACTTAACGACCCAGAGGCTCAGAGGCGAGCTTGGGCATATACAAATGGAGCCTTCATGGCTTCCATGCTATTCCTAAGCCTAATGGTTGCCTAATCAATGTATACAGAGCAACTCCATTTCGCCATAGCTCCACTGCAATTCTCCGTCTTTTTTCTTTGGCTGACTCGAGCATCTTAAATAGCTCTCAGGAGCATCTCCGCCAAGGTGGAACATGCACACCGAGTGCCGAGCTGGAACATTGGTCATCATAATCGCCGGCTCCATCACCTCGCAAACTCTGCGCTTCAGTCACCACGTCTTGCCAAATCGTCGAAGATGCCTTGAAGATCCAGGAGCTAGTTAGCCACCTGCCAGTTGGCGCAAGATATGCATTGCACCCCTCGGACTAGGTTATCAAGCTCTTAGGAGTGCAGAACTCGAGCGCACTTTCCTTGAGTTTAGCACTAAAGTCTTCAAAGCCCTTAATGGCAAGCTTGATTTCTTCAACGGTGCTATCTATTTTGGTGGATGCAGCAGTAAACGCAAGCACATCTGTCTTATCCAGCTCCTTCTAGAATGCCTCAACATTGGCCTTCGCCTTTTCCACACTCCCGTCTAAGATTGCTCCTTGCTCACATGCCTTAGTCTGTAGAGCGTGGAAGAGTGCTTCCAAGTTCTGCTCTTGATCCTTAATCCGGTTGTTGAGCATGTTGACGCTTCCCATGATTTTCACCCATTCTGACCTACTCGCTGAGTATACTTGCGTCATCAGCTTCTCCTTCTCCTCTGCCTATTTTAGGTGTGTGTCTATGACTGAGGCTTGGTTTGAGAAGCTTAAGAAGATGGCATATGCTGCATCCACACGCTCTTGCAATTTAATGAAGAGGTCTTCTACCTCTTCGAGCTTATCAGCCAACTCTTTCTTAAGCGCGACGTTGGGATCTTCTTCTTCTTGCGCCGGCTCGGATCTTAACCTTGGAAGCATCTACTCCACCAACACACAAATTTTGTTGACCTCTGAAAGGTCTGAAGTATCGATGCTGACCAGAAGGGATGGTTCGGTTGTCTCTATGCGCTCACAGAGTTGTTGCAGCTTGAATTTGGTGGCCTGCGCTTCATCTTTGGCTTCTTTGTGGAGCTTTTTCCATTTTCTCGCGCTGCCATCATTGATGATGTTCCAGCCGCAAATTCAGTGGCCATCCTGATCAGCGCATTCCCAGATCACACTAGGTTCATGGCGCGAGGGTTTATAAGGAGGGAGTCTTATCCCTCATCAGGATCTTCCAGGCTCGAAATAGGCGCTCTAGGCGCCTCAAAATGAGGCTCATCCATATAGCAATCGAATGCAAATGAGAGTTGTTTGCGCGTCCTGGTTGTGGCGGCTTGGGGGGCATAGTGTCATACATATAAAGTTATTCGTCTACGCATCCCTTCTGCGCCTTCTCCTTTATGCTCAGCTCCTTGTCATCCTTTTCAATGACGGTCATCTCTGTTTGTACTTCCTCCTCTTCACTGGAGCCACCGCTCTCTTCGGCACTCTCCTTGGAGGACTCACCTATTTGATCCTTGGGTGTTTCTTCCTCATTCTCCCCCTCAACCACTTCTTCCTCCCAAAGTTTCTCAATACTTACCTCCAAGGTAATTCCTTGGGCGCTAGCATCGCCAAGTTGTTGGGGTTCCTTTGTTGTCTTTGTTTGTTTTTCTAAGGTGCCAGTATCACCTTCTCTTTGTTGAGGCACCCCTTCACTACTCGAGCGCGCCTCTTGTGCAGCTTCTTCTGCCTTTCTGATGAGGGCACTTGGTGCTTGCTTGACCAATTCAACTGTTGGTCCTGCACTTGTAGGAACCTTCAGGGCCCTTTTCTCTACTCTAGCCAATTCTTTTTCCTTGGCAAGTCTCCACTTTTCTTCAAGCGCCAGTGCCTTATTAATGTCCTCGCTCAAACCCATTTTCTTCCAAACCCTTCTCTTCTCCTCTTTCGTTTGCGGTGGCGGTGTGGAGGGTTCTTCGCTGGATGAGGGGCTTGTCGACTCCTTTGTTTCCTCAAGCGCGACAGTCGTGTCACTTTGTAGGGCTTCCTGCACATCCCTGACGCTTGGCTCCTCTTCCCCTTCTATCTGCAGGATATATGTCCCTGCTCTATCTTCAATCTCCTCAGTTACGGGCACGAGGGTTGCCTCTTTCTCCATCTCCGCCAAAGTTATAGTAGGGAACGCAATGGGTCCCTTAGTCTTTTTCTTGTGCTTCTTGCTGGAGGAAGCACTCTCTTGCGCGAAGGTCACGCACTTCGTAGGAGCTAGGGGCGTAATTTTCTTCAGAGTCAATTTTTAATTGGATGCGCTCCATGATCTCTTCAAGTTTCTCTCCCCATTTCTTTTGGAGAGTTTTCTCCTACGTCTTCGGCGCAGCCTTCCCTTCATCGCCAACTAGGAGGGGGCGATCATCATCCTTTCCAAGATCGGCGCCCTTCTTGCACGGCTTCATTTCATAATAGAGGTTGAAGATCCTTCCATTTATTCTCTCTAGAGGGGATGGATGTCCATCCTGTCAGAGGCATCCTCGTCTTTGGTGGCCTTGGCTCAGGGGCGCACAAATTGGCGCCTCATCTTGCTTCTGTCTTGATCCACGGTCTTGATCAGGACCTCCAGCTGTTGCACGTTGGGAATCCTCCTTAGCACCGCCATAAAATACTTGGCGGAAAAGGCGTAAGGCAACTAGAGCCATCCTAATAGGTTCTCATCTGTGAGTGCAAGTGCACTACACAAAAGTGTTGCATTACGACAAAGGTTGTCGTTCCCACCAGTTGTTGGGGAAGCTCTTGAGGGATGCGCCACTCAATCCCAAAGGCTTTGATGTACCTGTCACACCACCCTTGCACCCTTGTCTTGTACTTCTACGAGAAGCTGGGTGGGCAAATGAAGTCTTGATACTTCATCGCAGGGGACTCATGGTTGGGTGGGAACACCCATAGCTTGTCGTCATCGTCGTCCGACACACCTATCTCCTCCATCACTATCAAGATCAGCATATACCCCCACCTGAAGGTTTCGCACGCTCGATAGCACTCTTGCGCATTCTTGACAATCTCCTCCGCAATGAACTCAGAGATGTTGAATTTTACACCTTGCACCATGTGGTGGGCGATGCACAAAAAGGTCTTGTTAATATCAGACCACCGTCCACCAGGGCATAGTTTGCAACTAACCAGGTGCGTCGATGCCCTCGTGATGAGGTCCTGGATATCTTTGATGGGGAATGTGAACCCTGACTTGTAGTAGCCCAGGGGCTTCGCGACCCTTTCAACCTCCAATTCATCCTCCATTTGAAGGATGTTTGCCCCTGTGCCTGGTAGCCCCGTGATTCTACTAATCAGGCTTGTCAAGATCCTCATGCACCATCCTACGACGTAGAAACAGTCGCCATGTACATGCGAAAGGAGGAATTGTACCAACTCTTTCGGCTTGCCAAAGCTTGGCAGCTCAAATAGTTGGGTTGCGCCCGTGGTCACCAATTTGTCTCTGATGGAGACATTGAATAGTGTGGCACCCACCTTTGTCTTCCTCCCCGTGTCCACCATCCAATCTTGGTTTAACTCTTGCACATTGCTCCCTGTCCGGTGGTTGTAATCTTTGAGCTTGCACACGTGCGCAAATGACACCCCTTTCTCCCCCTAGTGGTTGTAATCTTTAAGTTCTTCAATAGGGGCAGCATTCCCTCTGTTTGCAGGAGGCGCAAGATCTCAGTTAATTCTTGTACCTCAACTTCTTGGCTATCCTGCTTCTTTCGAGAGGCAACAGCCTGCGCTTCTAGGTCTCATGCTAATTGGAGCTCCCCTTGCAGGTTTTGGATTGCACTCAGCCTATTGTAATACATCTTTTTGGTGTGTTGGGTCTGGGTAAGGCACAGCTTTTGGTTTGGGCCATGTTATGCACTCATTGCAACCCTTATCCCCATATTCTAAGCGTAACTCAGGTATTGGCGCAACTTGAGGCTGAGTGGTGAAACCACTGCGAGTAGTCGCATGCACCTTGACTGTCTCTGTGTGGGTTGGTTGTGCCTTCGGGTCCATCTTTCCGTTTTTGGCTCGTGCCTAATCATTTCTGCGCCCTTGTCTGTGCCAGCCCTGCCTTGAGTCAACTTTTTGTATAGGTCAGGGCATTCTTCGACCTTATGGGACCCTCGACAATACCCACACATGGGATGTGTACGGCAGTCGCGCTAATAATGCTTTGTTGAGCCACACTTATAACATTAGCGCGGTGAGAACCTTCCACCACCACGTCGTCCGCCTCACCCTCTGGCGCCTCGTTGCATTCCAAAGCCTGTGTTCTATTGGCTGTAGCCCTCATTACCTTGGTTAGACTACCCTTTGACTGCTACAGTCGCCTGTCATGCACCTCTCTCCATGTTCACGCGCATTTCGTCAATCACCCGACAATCAGCAATGGTATACGGCAGTTGCAGACGTCATGCGCCTCTCAATAGACTTCACAACTTAGAAGCAAAGTGCGCACATTCCTCCATGGGCAGTTAGTCCTATTATGGCCTTCTACTTCACAGTCGGTGCACCATAGTCCACTTCGAGCATCATGTGAAGAGCTAGCAGTAAGCTTTTGGAGCTCGGAGACCATAGATGCAATTTGCACCTCCATAAATGGGTTGATCCCGGTTTTACACTTTCGACTGCTTCTGCTCTGAGCGCGGCTTCAAGCACTTCTCGAGGGTTTGTAAATGTCTTCATGGAAAGCGCTCTTCGAAATGGCACGAGCAACCCTCCAATGAACCACTGCGCATGCTGGAAAGGGCGAATATCATATGGGAGCTTCCATAGGAGAGTTTTGAACGTTGCATCATACAAGCGCACACTCTCTGAGAGTCCTTGGGTAATCTTTTTTTAGCACAGCAATGCTCTGTTGTTCAAACTCCAGAATGTCAAATTCATTCAAGAATGCATCCTTCAGGGTATCATAGTCAATCACGACCTGGTTGGGATCAAATTTCATGTGCCAACTGTGGGCACGATCAATAAAGTGGTCACGAACTAGGTAGCCTTGCAATCCGATTGGGTTATGCCCCGTGCGCGCCACTGTAGTTCACACTTTAGTACATGCTCTACGACATTCTCCACGCCACGATACTCTGGCAAGTGCATAGCCATTTTGTAGTAGATTTGTTGTGTGGGGGCAGTTGGTATTTGAGGCGCTTGTCCCCCCAGCATTTGTCTTGGTTGTGGTCCTCCAATGCCTCCATCCATTGGGTTAGGCGTTGGTCCCGTCGTTACTGCTGGTGCAGTTGATGTCGATGGCGTTGTACTACTTACTTGTGGCCCCAGACCACTTCCTACGGGTTGTTGCCCACTTTGCATTGCTGACATCAACTGAGTTGGTATGCTCATGTTCAAATTCTGTTGTGGTGAGCTAGCGCCCAATGGTCTAAAGGTAGTTACACTTACCTCCTTGTATGGAATAATCTGTTCAATCACAAAGTTGCACTCCAAGTCTGCAAAACGTCTAAGATCTAAGTCGTCAACAAAGTCAATTATTACTTATGTACTTTCTTCAAGTGGGGGATCCAGTGCGTGAGCATGCACCGTAGGTTCAAATGGGTAGTTGCGTCAAGCACATTTGTAGTCACCAAACCCTGTAGGAACCCAACGAATTCCACACCTGTCAAGTGTTAAGCTCGATCCATCGCTTCATTATATTTTTCATCCTCGTGCTGTTGTATTTCAAGAGATTCTTCCCCATGCCCTTCCGGCTCGCTATGGGTTCTCTCGCACTTCCAAGTTCCAGATCTTCCATCAGTCTGCGTCGTTTCTTATTATAGGTCTGTCTTCTAAGCTCTCGGGTCTCAATCTGTTTGTCCCCTTCCATTACACCTCAGCTACACATCCCCTTCTCCTTTGCACTGCTCATACGTGAAATGACTTTAGCCTTCCATCCCCAAAGTTTCAAAACCGTAATCCACCATTAGCTTTTTTAGCTCTACGTCGAAATTCTTCACAAACATGCCTCTAAAGTCACGCAAAAACTGGTACTCTGCTTCCTTAGGGCTTGAGTATGTTGAGACTGTGAACTCAAGTATGTAGCTATTCAGTGCTCCTCGCCACCATGTATCTATTGCTCTAGTCCAAGTAGCATCTAGGGTCTCAAGTCTCTCTAGACGCTCCGTCCACTCATAGCGTTGTCCATAGCTTCTTTTATGGGTTGAATATGCAGCCAACCATCTATACACATGCTCAAGTAGCTCACAGAAAAAGACCTCGTACAAAGCATTATATAGGTTGTTCTGAACCCATTTTCTCAGATTTTGTTCTTTGTAGGTTGGATACTTCAGTGCAAAGCTATCTTCCACCTGTTGCAGCCAACGCTCGACGTTTTTGAGAGAAAGTCGGTACATCGTTCTGTCGCACCATCGTAACAACAAAATTCAACACGAGTCCGAACAACGGAACCAAAATGTTGTAGAAAAGTCGCACACTTGTAATTTTAGTCGGTTCTTGGCTTATTACATCCAGACGCAAGCATGGGAGATTCCCTTTGTGCTCAAGATTTTAACACTCAACTACGTCGGCATCAATCCACATAAGGCATAGGCCTTATGCACTCACCCGAAGCGCCGCTGAGAAGGAACCGGGGCTCGTGTTTGGCTAGTTGTGCCATGGCGCGAGGCTTTATTCAGGAGATTTGATCAATACGTCGAGAGCTTTAGGTAGATCCATAGGCACAAGCCTTTCGTGGACTAAACCTACTGTCATATGGGCACAAGCCTTTGTTAGACTAAGCCTAGGGTTATATAGGCGCTTTAAGGATCAGAACGCTGCTTTAACTCAAACTGCTCATGTTAGACTCATGCTCCTCACAAGGATAGGAACACTTGGCACAGATTCTATATTTCATTCTCTATACAGATTTATGATGGCGTCACCATTTATTAAAGGGACTCCATTAACGATGCAAACCAAAAGCAACCATGAACATTACTAAACATAAATGTATTGAAAATATGACATTATGACCATTACAGATTCCAATAGCAATACAAAAGATGCATAAACCAGACACATTGTGTTTTAAGGCAATGATCTTCGTCATTAATGTTATAACAAAACAGGGTAAAGAGTTCATGGCAGATCACATGTTCAATTTATACTACTTAAAGACCCAGAGGTTCATAGGCAAGCTTGGGCATATATAACTGGAGCCTTCATGGCTTCCATGCTATTCCTAAGCCTAATGGCTGCCTAATCAATGTATACAGAGCAACTACGTTTCGCCAAAGCTCCAATGCAATTCTCCGTCTTCTTTCTTCAGCTGGCCTGAACGTCTTAAATAGCTCTCAAGAGCATCTCCGCCAGGGTCGAATGTACACGCCAAGTACCGAGATGGGACTTTGGTCATCATAACCGCCAGCTCCATTGCCTCGCGAACTTTGCATTGCAATCGTCTCGTCTTGCCAAATCATCAAAGATGCCTTGAAGATCCGGGAGCTAGCTAGCCCCCTGCCAGCTGGCACAAGATATGCGCTACACCCTCCAGCTAGCGCCAAAATGCCCAACAGCCAATCACTACAAAATGATCCCTCCGCACCCAAGTGGATGTCGTGTTGGCGCACATCCAATACTTAACAAAATAAGGGGCCCAACATGTGGTTTTTTAGTACAAAAGGGATTGTGAGGGAGAAATTTCTTTGCTTTAATGGTAGGCCTTTGAAAGGAAAACTTGGCAAGTATTTTGGCTAAGTTTGAAATTAAGATAATGAAGATTGTACATTTTTTTTCTGGTTCTGTTAAGGGATGGTCTGTTGCATGAATGAGAGAATAAGCTTTTTGGGTGGCTAGCTTTTTTGTTCTTTTGAGTCCTTTTTGGCTATTTTTTCATCTGTCAATAATAAAATCATATGAAATGTCTAGCTCGTAAAATGCTCTCCTTTTATGGGTGAGATTGAATCTGTAATGTCCCCAAATGAGACGATTTCGTACAAAAAGGGTTTTCCCCTAAATTCCACAATTATGAAAATGAAATCAGCAAACCCTAATTTGCAAAATAAGCTCAAAAAACTCTTGTCAAGCCCTAGAAACCCTAGACACCACAATAGTAGGGTTTTGTAGATGAATTCTAGCCAATAAATTGTCCCAAAATTAACTGAATAGTTGCAGAAATAATCAGAAAATTAAATGCACAAAACAAGTATTTTTTTGCCAAATTTTTGAAGCTCAAATGTCACTTTATTCTGATTTAATTCCAAAAATACAGCTACTGTTCTGAATTTTTTCTGCTTCAAACCCTTGCCAAAAATCACAAGTGCCCAAAAAATACAGCGAACCTTTTTGGGCATAAAAAATGGCTAAAAAATGCCCTACAAGCCAATCGCTCAACTCGCCAAGTGCAGGAAAATTAGTAGAAAAATAGGAGAGCGAAATCTTGTCTTCCGCAAGTGAAAAAGTCTTCAAACCCTGTCAAAAAAATTAAATAATAATTCAAAAAATTATTATTTAATTTTATATTGATTTAGAGCTTCAAACCCTTCATGAAACTCTTTCAAAACCTCACGTCAACACGCAAAAAATTAGCAAATAAAATCAAAATATTTAATTTGCACAAAATAGACAACAAAGAGGCCTCTAAACCCTTGATCCAAGCTTCCAAAGTGGTTCACTCCACTTGCAAAAATAGGATAAATATTAAGCAAGGTTAACATGCGAGAAATGAGCCTCAAAACACTCATGAAACTTCACAAGAACCCCTCAAAATAAATCGTCCCACTTCTAGGGCAAGAACAAGATCTTAACAAAGGTGGTGTCAAAAGACATCTTTTTTAAATTGATCAACACCAAAACAATGAACTTCTATTGGGCATGCATCTCAGTAGTTTTTTCAAACATGAAAAACAATTATCAAAATTTAGCATGTCCTCCATTGTAGCCTTCACCTTGTATTTGTATCTTCCAAAGGGGGGCGAACCACCTTGGAAAGATAAAATACATCATAAGCAATTGCTTGCACTTTTTAGAACATCTTTTCTTTTCATTGTTTTAGCTCCCATGCCGACATTTTCTTCTTCGAATATAATATTAATTAGTTGTCTTAATAAAAATAGTAATTAAAATTACTTTAAAGCAAATAAATTAACAATTAATTCATTTAAGCACCTTAGTGGTAAAAACCACTTTTTAACAAATATTCTATTAATTAAGTAATAATTGTCTTATGTTAAAAATCACTATTTCGACAATTAATAATTCACTAATAAAATATAATTTCCCAAAAAGATTCTTTTAGTCTATTGGGAAATAGACTAAAGGTCTTCAATACTTGCTTAATCATGATGTGGAAATGGGGACATCACAGTCCTCCCTTCCCAAAATTGCTTGACCTCAAGCAATCCAAACCAAAGCTTCTTGGATAAAGCATCTACAACCACATTATTTTTACCTTTCACATACTCAATATCAAAATCATAAGCTTGTACTTTGCTTACCCATTTTTGTTGCCTATCAATCAGCGCTTTTAAAATTGAGGAAGAATCTCAAACTATTGTGATCCGATTTTACAATGAATTTGCCACAAACCAAATATTGTCTAAATTTACTCAAATCATGCATAACTACCAACATTTCCTTGTCATAAACTGAATAAGCTTTCTTTGAATCATTGAGTTTCCTACTCTCAAAAGCAATAGGATGTCTATTTTGCATTAGGACAGCTCCTATCTCTTTATCTGAAGCATCACACTCAACCACAAAAAGAGTAGAGAAATCTGAAATAATAAGAACTGAACAAGAACGCATTACCTTCTTGAGATTTTCAAATGCAAGTTGGTTTGTTTTGGACCATTGGAAAGCCCCTTTCTTAGTCAAATCAATCAAGGGGGCAGCAAATTGTGAAAAACCTTTCACAAATCTCCTGTAATAACTGCAAAGACCACAAAATCCTCTTAACTGTGTGAGTGCAGAGAGAATAGGCCAATCCATGATAGCTACAATTTTCTGTTGGTCCACTTGCACACTTTGTGCATTGATGACATGTCCTAAACACAAAATCTTTGTTAATCCAAACTCACATTTGGATTTTTTTGCAAAGAAAGAATGCTGCTCTAATGTGCTCAAGACTAAATCCAAATTCTTTAATGCTCCTCCAAGGTTTTGCTATACACAAGAATGTCATCAAAGAAAACTAGCACAAACTTCCTTATATATTTGCCAAACATATTGTTAATACATGAATGAAAAGTAGTTGGGGCATTAGTCAATCCAAAAGGCATAACCAAAAACTCAAAATGCCCAAAATGACATCTAAAAGCAGTTTTAAGAGCTTCTCTTACCTTGATTTGGTGATAACCGGATCTTATATCAATCTTGGAGAAATACGTGGCACCATGTAACTCATTCATTAATTCATCTATCCTAGGTATTGGATACCTATTCTTCATGGTCTTTTTATTTAATAACCTGTAATCAATGCACATCCTCATAGTGTCATCCTCCTTCACTAGAACAACTAAAGAAGCAAAAGGACTTGAGCTAGACCTTATATGTCCCATATCAAGTAATTTTTTGATGGTCTTCTCAATCTCTTCCTCAAAGGCTCTTGGGTGGTGATAAAGAGTGACAATAACCAATTTGGCACCCATTTCCAGCTCAATATTGTGCTCAAAACCTCTATATGATGGTAAACCATAAGGTAAATCATCAAAGATATGAATATGCTTGTCTAAAATAGCTTGAAATTTACCATGACAGGTTTGTGTTTTTCTTTTTTATGAATTTACTGTGATAAGGCACCTTGCTGCCCAAGCAATTTGACCCCTTCTAAAAGCTCTCTCCATCCTCTTCATAGACACCTCTTGTGGAGGACCATTTGCTAGACCCTTGAAGACCACTTCCTTGCCCTCTTTGAAGAATTTCAGCTCCATAGTTTTATAATTTTGAGTGAAGTCTCCTAAGGAATGCAACCATTGAACACCCAAAATAATATCAATGTCTTCAATGTCAACAATATAAAAATCATCAATTACCTTGTGTTTCCCAAGAGTGAGTAGAAGTTGTAGCAACTTTTTGGAACAAGAAATGGTGAATCCATCCGCCATAGTCACATTGAAACTTTTGCAATTCGTATCTTCTAATGTCATCTTCTTAACCAAGCTCTCATCAATGAAATTATGAGTGGCTCCACTATCAACTAAAGTAGTCACTCTTTGACCCTTCAATGTACCTTTTATCTTGAAGGCATGATAATTGGGAGCTTCTGAAAGAGAACCAAGTGTGCTATCCAAGTCTTGTGTGTCTTCCTCATGCAGATGCTCATCAATAACATTGGCATTCTTTTCATTATTAGTATCAACAATATCAAAATCTAAATCATCATCAATTACCTCAATATAGTAGACATGTCCCTTGCCCATGTAATGGTGACCTTTGGTCCATGGATTTTTGCAAGTAAAACATAAGCCTTGCCTTCTTAATTCATCTCTATCATCCTTCATATTGCTGCTATAGGGCAACGATCTATGAGGTGGCACATATGGTGAAAAAGGCTTCTTTTGTTGCTCATTTGGTGGTGCTTTGGGCTAGCCACCTTGTGCTTTTTGTTGCCCACTAAAATCAGTCCTTGGCTGCCCTGTATTTGCCCCTTTGGACAATGAATAAGTGGCTGCCCTTTTAGCCCTTCATAACCCCTGTATGCTGAACATTCTAAATCCAATGCCTTAGTGATAGCATCTTTTAAAGAAAGAGGGTTTAAAGACTTAACCAAACATTTCAAAGGCTCAATCAAACCCTCAACAAATAAAACAATCAACCTCTTCTCACGAATATCGAGTACTATAACTGAAACTTTTTGAAAATCAACAACATACTTTTCAACATTATGATCTTGTTTGAGTTGTGCTAACTCACGAAAATGTATTTCCGGATTTTTTCTATCAAACCTCTCCAAGATTCTTTTGCCAAACTCTTCCATGGTAGTAATAGATCTATGGCCTTGTGTGATTAAGCAATGAAACCACCACTCATGAGCAATACCCTCCAAATGTAGTATGACGAATTTTAGAGCCTCCTCCTCAAACATGGGGTTAAGAGACAAATATGTTTCCAACTTCTATAACCAAGATCTCACGAGAAGTTTATCAGTACCATCAAAAATAGGTAAAGAAATCTTACCCAACCTTTGTTGCAAATCTCTACGGGGCTGCATATTAGGAACTTTTGGCTTGGTTCCTTCATCTCACAAAAATCCCGAAAAGACAAAAGATCTTGTGTGGCTAAGCTTAGGGATGCATACTCTAACGAATCTCCAAAATATCCTCCCTTGGTGTTCTCATCTCTATTACTGGTTCTTTCTGTAAAAAAGTGGCCTTGAAGAATTTATAAGGGGGGTTAATAAGAACCCTCTCATTATCTTTCTAATGTCCTCCATTGAAGGGGTGGTCTTTCCTTGGAATAGTAATATCCTTCAACATGGTTGTAATTTGTATACTCAATGTTTGTTGAAGATCTTTTTGGCTTTCTTTGATAAAAGCTTTGCAAGAGCTTAATTTGTTCTAAAGAGAACCCTTGAGGCTATTGGTCCCCCATAGTCTTTTTCTTCTTCTGATAAACTATGAACTCTTTCCCTATTTGCATCCAACAACCAACTCACAAGTAGACAAGACCGGTGCTCTGATACCACTGTAATGTCCCCAAATGGAACGATTTCATACAAAAAGGGTTTTTCCCTAAATTCTACAAATCTGAAAATGAAATCGGCAAACCCTAGTTTGCAAAATAAGCTCAAAAAACCCTTGTCAAGCCCTAGAAACCCTAGACGCCAAAATAGTAAGGTTTTGTAGATGAATTTCAATTAATAGCTTGTCCCAAAATTAACCGAATACTTGCAAAAATAATCAGAAAATTAAATGCACAAAACAAGAACCTTTTTTGCCAAATTTTTGAAGCTCAAATGCCACTTTATGATAGCTGAAAATTCTGATTTAATTCTAAAAATACTATTGTTTTGAATATTTTTCCGCTTCAAACCCTTGCCAAAAATCACAAGTGACCAAAAAATACCAGAAAAATACGATGAACCTTTTTGGGCATAAAAATGGCCAAAAAGTGCCCTCCAAACCAATCACCCAACTCACCAAGTGCAGGAAAATTAGTAGAAAAATAAGAGTGAAATCTTGTCTTCCATAAGTGAAAAAGTCTTCAAAACCTGTCAAAAAAATTAAATAATAATTATGAAATTTATTATTTAATTTTCTATTGATTTAGGGCTTCAAACCCTTCATGAAACTCTTCCAAAATCTCACGCCAACATGCAGAAAATTAGCAAATAAAATCAGAATATTTAATTTGCATAAAATAGACTAAAAGAGACCTCTAAACCCTCGATCCAAGCTTCCAAAGTGGTTCACTCCACTTGCAAAAATAGGATAAATATTAAGCAAGGTTAACATGTAAGAAATGAGCCTCAAAACCCTCACGAAACTTCACAAAAACCCCTCAAAGTAAATTGCCCCACTTCGAGGGCAATAACAAGTTATCCTTAGCAAATGTAGTGTCAAAAGACACTTTTTTTAGATTGATCAACACCAAAACAGCGAACTTCTATTGGGTATGTATCCCAATAGTTTCTTTAAACATGAAGAACAATTATCAAATTCAGCATGTCCTCCATTGTAGCCTTCACCTTGTACTTGTATTTTCCAAAGGGAGGCGAACCACTTTGAGAAGATAAAATACATCATAAGCCATTGCTTGCACTTTTTAGAACATTTTTTCTTTTTCTTGCTTTAGCTCCCATGCCGACATTCTCTTTTTTGAATATAATATTAATTAGTTGCCTTAATAAAAATAGTAATTAAAATTACTTTAAGGCAAATAAATTAATAATTTATTTATTTAAGCACCTTAATGGTAAAAACCACTTTATAACAAATATTTTATTAATTAAATAATAATTGTCTTATGATAAAAATCACTATTTTGACAATTAATAATTAATCAAGAAAATATAATTCCCCAAAAGGGTTCCTTTAGTCTATGGGGAAATAGACTAAAGGGCTTCAATACCTGCTTAATCATGATGTGGAAATGGGGATATCACATAACCGATGTAGTCACCTCTTTATTTTTTAAAGGTGAGACTAGCGCTGTGTAGTCAGCTCCTTAATTTTTGTTGATCATATTTCTTTGACTCTGTATGGTAAGTATATAACCCCTAGGTATTGGCATCTTGTCAACTATTCCCGAGTTTATAGTCCCTTAACCCTAGGTCTCTTTAGCAAAACCAATATTACCTAAGTTGACAATTAATGGATGATTGTCCGGTTGGGACAAGCTGATTTTTCCTAAACAAATTTTAACTTACAAATTTTCCACAGAAAAAGGGGGTCAACCTAGATACCAATTATCAGCAAGAGCAAACAAACTTTGGCATACAATAATGTCTTCAACCTAGTTGAGCATAGGATGCTAATTTCTAAGATAAGGATACAAAATGGATAAATTTCGCAATAATGAAAAATCATTGTGCTTCTTTCACCATGTAAGTTAGCTAATTAAAAATATTCTGGATAACCACATCACGTACATGTTCACCTAGAATATTACCCCTCGTCAGCTCCTTCGACAACAAACCCTATGGCTGCAAGCATCCTTATTGTATGGACGTATGTGATAAATATGAAGTCTCAAGGCAACCAATTTCATGACAGACAGGATATGCTAAATTGTACCTGTATAATATCTTGAGGAATGCCTTGCCTAATGTCCTTCAGTTTTAAATGGCTATCCAAATGTGCATTTTCAGTAATCAATTCATATGTTCTAGAAACAAGTTGCCTCTAAGGCATGTTTGCCATCTCACTTTCTGGTTTAGGCACCTACCAAGGATAATGAAAACCGGTATAGGCACCAATGGGGTCAAAATGCTCATCCTTTAATGGAAGCTCAAAGATGCAGAAAGAAAAAAAAAGATACGTGTGAAGTCATACAATAGGAATGGAAACACCTAACAATAGATATTTTATTGAGTTCTTCAATTAATGAATACAAGAGGAAATAATTCAGCCCTTCAGACTTATCTTAAGCTCTGTCCCAGCCTTTTGTTGCCCCTCTGCTCTATTTGCTACAAGGAGTCTTCTTCTTTTCCCAGCCAAGAAGCCCACACTTGAGGCAAACAAGGCTCCTTTTGAAGACTCTTCAACTTCTCCATCCGGGAACACAAGGTGTAATTCCCAAGAACATGACAGTTGGACTTCCATTGTCTTTTGTCCTATATTGATGGAAACACATTACTTTTTGTCATTTTTGGCATGCAGCAATTCTCATGCACCAGGGATGCTGCTACATCAGACTCCCCTAGTAATTTTGGAAAATGAGCTTCACTCATAAAATTGGATTTGGAACTGAAATTTTACATGGCCAACCAATTTCACCTAACTCGAATTTATACACCTAAGTTACCTCTATTCATCTATTTTTCCACTTCACCGAGCACTACTTGTACCCTGTTCTCCTTGTTCTTGGACAGTACGTTTCCTCAAAGATTTCTTCCACTTCTTCCCATTCCTTTTCTGGAATCTGCTGTCTACAATCAGCAACTTGTCCTCCATCTTCTTCAATTGTACCCTCATGGTACACATCAACCAAATTGAAAATGGGCAAGATATCCAAACCTTCTGGTAATTCAACTCTGAAGGCATTGTCTAAAAATTATACACAATCCTACATGGCCCAGTCTTCTTGTACTTCAATTTGATATAGGTGCCCATAGGGAATCCATCCTTCCTCAAGTTCCCCATGACCTTATCGCCAACAGCAAATGATTTTACTATGTGCTTCTCATCAGCATTCGTCTTATATCTAAAACTTGTTTTCTGCAATCTTTCCTTGATCTGTTCCTGCAATTCCTTCATAAAATCAACAAATGTCTCCACATCTGCACTCTTATTTTCTACTTCCAGCAGTCCAAACGAATTTGTCACTCCCTTGGGCGACCTACCATACACCACTTGAAATTGTATCTTCCTTGTTGTCTTATTGACTGAATAATTGTATGCAAACTCAACTTGTGCCAAAACAGTATCCCACTGCATCGGCTGCTCTCAAACCAAACATCTCAACAAGTTTCTCATACTATTATTTACTGCTTTTGTTTGCCCAATAGTTTGACAATGATACCCTATGTAATGTACCTTTTGTATTGAGTCAACATGGGTGGGACCCACAAGCCTGTTTCTATACTTCTCGATGGGCAAGGGGTGATTGCTAGAGAAGTTTATACTGGTGAGGACTAGTTCAATTCATTTGTCCTTGGTATTTTTTGAGTTTTGGACCATTTCCTATATTTTAGGGGCATTTTCTAAATTTTAGGAGGTCAATTGAAGGTGGGGCCCTCACCTTCCCAATTGCAAGAGCAAAGCTCTACCAACTGAGCTATATCCCCATAGCTAGGCCAAATGGAGTAGGCTGCAAATCAACATGATACATAGCGCATGTAGTGTGGGCTATCCTGGAATTGAACCAGGGACCTCACCCCTGAAGTAAATCATCGCACCTATGATTGAAAGAGAATTATAAAGAGAAGAGAGTTATACATTTGTGTATTTATAAGACCATTGGCTATTTCTTGAATACTCTCCTCATGAGGGATTTACCCTAAGGGGGCCTTTTTACTGTTGACATTGTTCATACCTTTAGAGATTTTTAAGTGTACATGTCCATTATAAGTGCCTTGTGGAAAACTTGATCCTATTTCTTAGTGGCTTTTGGAGGGCTACAGGAATAGGACCATGTCATGCAGCGTATCATTGGATACGGGTGTGAGTCAACTATTCATAATGCTTCATCTCAAGGCTTTCTGGAGAGAAGTTCTCAAGCTATGGTTGATTTATTAATGAGAGGTCAAGGTTTATTGTAATGTCCCCATTTTTTATCTAGACCCTCGTGGGACCCTTAGCCTATTCTTGTTTCCAATGGCCAAGGGTAGAGGAAGGAAAGGGAGCATTGTGGGCCACTTGTGAGAAGTCATTAATAGAAAAGGTACTTTATATTTCTAATTTTGAGTTGACTTATGAAAAAGCACCTTATGTTTATAATTCACTTAAGTGGTGGGGTTTATAGGTCTTGGGCACCTAAGGCCTAAAGTGAAATTAAGAGGATCTTTTAATATATTAAAAAGAAAGGTTACTCTTCCTTCCAATTTTGGGCGCTACACTTGGAGTGGCATATAAAGTCAAATAAGGATTCAACTAAAGATTATGCATTATTGGACATTAGAATTATTGATCAAGTATGTCAAGTTCGGTTTCCACCTCTTGAAAACGAAAACCTTCAAGAAGTGTCTTAGGTTTGGGAACGAAAACCTCCATTCCTTCTACTTAGGCAACTGTATTCAAGCGTTGTAAGTGGGTTTCAAATTGCATATGTTCATGCAAGTGGATATGCAAAAGTGTTTTGAAACACCAGCTATTTTTGAAAATTTGAGTAAACCTAGGGTTTGTGGAGGAAAATTCTAGAAACTAGCGTTTTCAAAATTTTAAAGCAAGTTTTGGTGGCCTTCCCATGTAAAGAAAATTTTGATATTATTTTTATTTGAAAGTCACTAATTTTGTGGTCAGTTTGAGCTCTTATTTGCATCAAAATTCGAATTATTGGAGTTATGAATTTTTTAAGTTTCATCCTATTTGTAGGAAAAAATAATTATTGTGGACAATGAATTATTTGGGAAAAGTTGATTGCAGGTTTCTATCTTAGGCGATTTGTGTTGGAGGGGTTTTGCAGGGTTTTTAGAGTCATTCAATGCCCTAAAACATTCAAAAATTATTCCTGCGATTAGGGCACCTGGGTGACTTGTTTGGCGAGCTTCAAGAGGTGTTTCAATAAGAGAAAATCAAGGAATAAATTCTGGATTTATTTATTCTATTTTTTTGGGTGTGGCGAACTTCTTGGGGAGTTTTTCGAGGCATTTAAGAGCTGGAAAGTACAACTGTACTTTCAAGAAAAATTCAAAATATTTTTGTGAGGTATTTTCAACAACTTCTCATATTATTGGACTCCAAAAAAAGTACTCAATCTTCAAAATAATTTTCAGCTTCTTGTGAATTTATTTGGATGCTCTTTAGATTGAATATAATAAAATTTTCCAACTAGGGTTTTGCTGGTTATAGATTTCAGAATTCAGTTTGGTGTTTGGTTTGATTAGGGTTTGTTGGAAAACCCTCTTTTTTGGTTGCCGTCCCAATTTGAGCACATAAAAATGGTATCAGAACCATATCTTGGCCATTTGTGGGATTTAGAACAGAAACAGGGAAGGATGAATGGTAATACACAAGCCCAGGATCATGAGGACCAGCCTTTGGTTTGTTGGAATCTCATGGAGGATTATGATGAGTACTTGACTCTTGCACCTATATACTGCAGGGGAAGAAGTTCGAAGTTTGGCTAGGTTTGACGTATGGTAAGAGACATTATGGGTATATGGATACGCAAGATGATTTGGGGAAGATAGTTCTTCCAACTTTTGATGGTGATCCGGGTAAATCAACAAAAGATTGGGTGGATATGATGATACCTTGACTTGAGACCTAGAGGTCGAAAGGAGGCAATGATTTTTGTTATTCAGCGTATGGATGGGGCTCCCCATAAGTGGTGGTTTCAAGAAAGAATGACACAAAAGCCTAGCTTGACGGGAACACACGAAGATTTGTTGAAGGAGATAATGAAGTTTGAAAGGAAGGAGGAACTAATCAAGCCTTTCACAACAAAGGCACATGATGAAATACTTCAATCAAAGGAAAGGTAGCCATTGAAATAAGTGGCAGAATTGGATTTCCAATCGTACAAGGGGCAACCACTTCATGAACTTGCCAATGTCCAAAAACCAGTCAAACAAAGTCCTCTATGAGGTATGAACAACAGGGAATTAATTCAGAAAATTTGAAGAAATCATTAACCAAAGAAGCTGATTTTGAAAGGCAGCCACCTAATGGAGAGACCTTAATGATAGAGCATCAAAAAAAGGCCACTAATGAACCTAAGGAAACAAGCAATCAGCTGAAGTTAAGAGCAGAAAATTTAGAAGAGTCAAAGGCACAAGAAGAATGCATAAGAGGCCAGCCGTCTAAGCAAAAACAAATTGAAAATGGAGGGCAGATGCATCAAAACGAAAAGGACATCATAATAGAAAGGTATGCAAAGAAAAGAAGTTTTTGTATTGCTCCTTGTCATGCATCAATTTCCTTGTCTAAATTCAGATTGCAAAAGGAAGCTTGGAAGAAACACTTGTTGTTATTTCTTGTTAAGGAAGTATATGTCCTAACAAGAAGGGACACAGTAAAGTTCATTGAACTACATGGGGAGTTGGAAGGAAAGAATGGACAGCCCTTCATGAGGGTTCCTATAAAGGAGCCAAATAAACAAAAAAATCAGATTTGGAGGAAGGTGAGCTACAAAAAAATGACACTTTGGGGCAGCCTGGAGTGGGAAATTGTGATGACCAAAAATCTAAGTTTTTGGAACAGCAAAGAGGGCTGCAAATGATGGATGAAAATAAGGAAATGCTATGTGCTTTGGGGCAGCCAAGTACCCCAAACTTTGGTATTCGAAAAGATGATTTTGAAGAAGCCAAGGAAACCAAGATATTCATAGAAAGGTAAGAGTTGAATGATGATTTTTGTTTGGTATCTAATAATTGTTCCAAATTGTTGCATGACTCTAGATTTGATGAAAGAGCTTGGAAGGAACAATTTCTAATCGCAAATGATAAAGGGGTGCAAGCCTTGTCAAAGTTGGATGGCACAAGGGGGCTTCTTGATGGATCAATATACAATGAGATGAGAGAATGTTTGAAGGAAAAGAACACCATGATGGACTTGCACACAATCAAGATGGATATGGGAGAAGATCAAGATTCCAACTTGTTGTGGAATGTCAAGGGCAATCCATTGTTTGAAATGGATAAAGAAGAAAGACCAAGGCCACAAGGAAGGATGTACCTCATGTTCCTAAAACATGACAATGGGATCAAAAGGGTGTTATTAAACACCAATGTTTTTCCTAACTTGTGTGTTTCATGTGTAAGATTAATTTTGAGATCCCTTGCAAAGGGCAATGCTAAGAATAAATTGGCCTCCATATATGTGCAACCTTTTAGAAGAGTTGAAAATGGAGACATGGATGAAGACTTGAGGACTACCATAGTTTGGGCAAGAATCCAAATCATGGGCAACCTTAGGAATGAGGTCATTTTGCATGGGTTGAGTGATGAGGGACCCCCTTCATCTTCATCCAATAGCATGGTGAGAGGTTACTTCATGTGCATGAGGAAAAGGCAAAGAAGAATTGAAGATAGAGCTGTCATAAGACATCATGATCAGCGATTTATTTCAAGGAAAGCATTTTCTACAAGGCCATTGGTAAGTTTAGTTAAATCCGATTTTGATCATGTTTGGTAGGGAAGAAAAGACAGAATTTATTTTCCAAGAAAAGCCCCAAAGTTGTCTTGGGCAGCACCCTATCCCACGTTGCACAGGTAATAAGAAGGGTGTTATGAAGGGCATGAGGCCCCTATTGAGGTTGGAACAATCCCAAGTTGTGAGCAGTTGTTCACAAGTTACCAATTTCAATAAAAATTGGTCCTCTTCCTCACCAAAGAATTCTGTAAGTAAATTGGCATATTCACAATTTTTTTGGGCATAAAAGTCAATTCGTTTTGCATGTGACAGCCAAGGATAGGAGCTGAAAAAAATAGTTTAAAATCTGAATTTTGTTACTCAGAAATTTTTGAGCCAAGTGAACAATTCCAAACACCAAGTGTGGTCACAAAATTGCAAAACCGGAACATGCTTCAGCTCATGGGAGGATGGATGAATGCACATATTAATTCTGAATTTTGTAACCTAGAAAAATCAGACTTAAGAGGTCAAACACAGCGATGTATGGAAGGGAAAATTTCTGAAATTTGTGACATGTTCCATCTTTTGGGTCAAAAAAGGTATGAGTATGTTTATTTTCGTGTTCGTCCACATGAAAAATCAGTAATCTATTTGCATATACAGCCATGTTACCATAAAGGAAAAGCTGATTTGGTCCAGCTCATACAAGATTCTAGAAACATACTTATGTTGGCACCTTGGGAAGGTGATGTAAGAAGCATTCACAACGAGACGGTACAACCTTCTTGTGGGAATGTTTGGAAGCTATTGATGAGTTTAAAAAAGATCATATGCATGCTTGAAATGAGTGACAAGGATCAGCCTCTTGTTGGGTATGTGTTTCACACTCAAATGCCCATACATGGTGATGGATATGTCTTGGAGGCTTCACCTCTTGAAAGGTACAGTGGTGATTTCGTTTTTACAAATTTGGTGGGTCATGGTCCAACACATGAGAGGGTTTTGCACACAGGACAGCGAGGTAGTTCGGTTTCCTCATGATCTAAGTAACAACTTTTGGTCACATCTAACCCATTTGGAATGTGTTAGGGAAGGAAGTTAGTTCATCCATCACTTGGTATTGGAAAGGGTGGTTGATTGGGAGCATATGGAGCCTTTGGAAGGCTATGAAGACACTTCTAGCACATGGGGGCAGCCCCCAAAATACAGGTACAACAAAATGAAGGAGCCAATTGAGGATTCTTTGCTTTGAAATGGTATCACAGGTGGACATTGCATTATAAGGTATGTTGAAACATCTCTTTGGATATTGCAATTGCTTGAGGACAAGAAATTTTGAGTGGAGAGGACTGTAATGTCCCCATTTTTTATCTAGACCCTCGTGGGATCCTTAGCCTATTCTTGTTTCCAATGGCCAAAGGTAGAGGAAAGAAAGGGAGCATTGTGGACCACTTGTGAGAAGTTAATAATAGAAAAGGTACTTTATATTTTTAATTTTGAGTTGAGTTATGAAAAAATACTTCATGTTTCTATTTCACTTAAGTGGTGGGGTTTACAAGTCTTGGGCACTTAAGGCCTAAAGTGAAATTAAGATAATCTTTTAATATTTAAAAAAAAAATGTAACTCTTCCCTCCAATTTTGGGCGCTACACTTGGAGGAGTGGCATATAAATGCAAGTAAATTTTCAATTGAAGATTGTGCATTATTGGATATTGGAATTATTTATCATGTATGTCAAGCTTGGTTTCCACCTCTTGAGGACGAAAACCTTGAAGAAGTGTTTTAAGTTTGAAGACCAAAACCTCCACTCCTTCTACTTGAGCAACTCTATTCAAGCGTTGTAAGTGAACTTCAAATTGCATGTGTTCATGCAAGTGGATCTACAAAGGTGTTTCGAAACACCACTTCTAAAAATTTGAGTAAACCTAAGGTTTGTGGAGGAAAATTCTAGAAACAAGAGTTTTCATAATTTTAAAGCAAGTTTTGGTGGCCTTTCCATGTAAGGAAAAGTTTGATATTATTTTTACTTGATAGTCACTAATTTTGTGGTCAGTTTGAACTCTTATTTGCATCATAATTCCAAGTATTAAAGGAGTTATGATTTTTTGAAGTTTCAGCGTGTATGTAGGAAAAATTAATTATTGTGGGCAGCGAATTGTTTGGAAAAGTTTGATTGCAAGTTTCTATCTTGGGCGATTTGTGTTGGAGGGTTTTGCAGGGTTTTTAGGGTCATTCAATGCCCTAAAATATTCAAAAATTATTCTTCCAATTTGGGCACTTAGGCGACTTGTTTGGCGAGCTTCGAGAGGTGTTTCGGTGAGAGAAAATCAAGAAATAAATTTCAGATTTATTTATTCTATTTTTCTTAGGTGTGACGAACCTCTTAGGGAGTTTTTCAAGGCATTTAAGAGTTGAAAAGTACAGCTATACTTTCAAAGAAAATTCAGAATATTTTTGTGAGATATTTTCAGCAATTAGTTATATTATTGGACTCCAAAAAAGGTACTCAATCTTCTAGATAATTTCCAGCTTCTTATGGATTTATTTGGATGCTCTTTAGATTGAATATAATAAATTTTTCTAGCTAGGGTTTGGCTGGTTATAGATTTCAGAATTCAATTTGATTCTTGGTTTGGTTAGGTTTGGTTGGAAAACCCTCTTTTTTGGTCGCCGTCCCAATTTGGAGACATTACATTTATTGGCTACTTTGGCATTTTAATGTTATTACACTAGCGCCATGTTATATGGTACTTGATTATAGTATATTAGTGACATAAAAAATCAAAATAATCTTTATTATTCGACACTAAGGCTAGGTGCCTAGGGTTGGGAGCATGTCAATTAATAAATAGAGGCTGCCCAACCTTGAGAATATCGATCTATGCTCATTTCACATATTTTGAGACCTCGAGTGAGCGGCTACATCAGGTAAAGCTCATCTATAGATTCAAGGATGAAAACCCTTGGATCCAGAGATCACAAGATGAAACCCTTCTAGTTCTTGTGGGCAATCTCATCCAGAGATTGCATTGGACAAAAAACATTTTCTTTTATTGGCAATCTAATTTGTGGGGTGGCTGGAACAACATTATACAATAGCATCAATTCTGATTCGGGAAAGATCTTATGCCAAGTGCTTGATTTCTAATTAGTTGCACACTATTATTATTTCTCCACTGATGTATTCCAATAGATTTTTATCAATAAAATATAGCTCCAGTGTTATTATTAGGGTTTACTTTGTTTATGCAATACATTGTTCTTTTCTTCCTAGCATCACTCTGATAAAAATAAAAAAATTAAATAGAGATTATAACAGTGGTATTAGAGTGAAAGATTATGAGCCAAATTTTTTTGAACTTTCAATTACAATCAGTAGAGCAATACACAGTTGTTAGGATTAGCCTTAAACCAAACGATAACTGAAGCAACTCTAACCAGAATGTACACCAGGATTCCGAAGAGGCCAAGGTGTGAGCATTGGTCAGAGGATCTGAATGCAAAAACAGAGCTGGAAGGAACTCTAACCAAGAATGGCGCCGATGATGGCGAGCATATGGTCAGAGAATCTTCTACTACTACAAAAACTGAAAGAAACTCAACACCAAGTATGTGTTACCCAGTCCAGTTTGGAGTGAGGCAACCATATGGTGGAGTACTAAGAATTACAATGCTTTAAAGAAACTCAACACCAAGTATGTGCTACCCAATCCAGTATGGAGTGAGGCAACCATTTGGTGGAGCGCTACGAAGTACTGAAATAAACAAGAATACTAAAATACTCAACGTCAAGAATGTGCTTTCAAAACCGAAAGGGAGTGGAAGCTACCATATGACGGAGATGCAAAGTATTACAATGCAGTTTCAAAATATAAGATTAGCATTACAAATCATGATTAAGCAAGATTAAGAATTGTTGTCAGTACTACTGCTAGCTTACAATATAATCAAGAATTAACCTGCCAAGAGCATAGCATTAGAACCATTCAAATAGCATTGTAACAGAGCATTTTCCTTGCTTAATGGAAATGCCGAAACCGATTTCTTCTCTCAAAAGACTAATTCAAAATTCCGGTCTGTCCAATTCTGCACTTTTAAATGTAAACCCAGCAACCTGAAATCACACTAAAATGGACATATCTCTCACACAACTCATCTAAAAGACATGAAACGAAGCACAAAAGACCCTAATGATGAAGGCGCCCAAGATTGGAACACAAAACAAACCCAAAAGTTCCTATATAATTTTTGCATGGATCCCAATGTCCACACAGCAAGTACAGTCCAGCAAGAGCGGCGATTTGCTTTTAAAAATCACAGCAGTCATAAAAAATTCCACAATTTACAGAAAAGGGGCGCCCAATACCAACAAAGAGGATAGGCCAATACCCACAATGAAATTTTTTGTCTTTTTTTATTTACGAACAAAACACAGCCTGCTGTAATGAATATGGAAAACCTGAATTTCTCATGAACTGATCTATTAAACACACTGATTACAAAGCACAAATCCTACATACAAACAATCAAACTACACTATCTCACCACTAGTCGCTATCTTTCAAGCGAGAAGCAATGCCAAGCTAGGAGGCTTTCATTCCTCGAAGCAATCCCAAAGCCAATCTGGCAACATAACATTCCTGTAGCTAAGATGATCCAAGTGAGGACCAAAGGCTTCCTTTTATAATTTCCGTTTGACCCTTCTAGAAACCCTATCCTCCAATAGGTGGCGTTCAACTTAAGCTTGGATTAAATATTCAATAAGAATTATAATTAATTCTTTTAATGAGGCACCCACCCCATAAAGAATATCTTTTTAAAACAACTTAAAGTTGTTAAACCTAGGCACCAAGGTCCAATTTAAATAATAATATATACTTTGCGGACTTTAAAAAGGAAGCCAAGATGATGTCAGAAATTGAAGATCTATAGCTCGTTGGAAAGGTCTTGACGAGACGAATCCAACCCCATTTTCAAAATTCTGATCCAACACCGAACCTGAACTTACTAAAAATAGAAAGTCCCTGAAAGTGCTCTGGGTGCCAAGTAAAATATATCACCACAAAGCTTTCAGAAAACCCAGAAGGAATCCGAAATCCAAGTTCAACATTTCCAAGTGCAAGCTACGCAAAAAGATGAAAACGTCCTCCAAGAAGTTTGGAAACCCTGATTCGAGCTTCTGCTTAACCTACGAGTTCCCAAAAATAGGCTAAATCCAAAAGAAGAGCATAGGGCTAAATTGGGGACATTACATAGAGCTAAGGTTTCCTCCCAACTTGTGAACCATGGACAAACTCAGGGGAACTTTGATGGATGAGGAAAGGGCAGATCTATTTCAAAATACCTTCATAGGCGATTCAGAGGGGTCAAGAAAGAATGACAGAACTAATGACACAATTGTTATAGCTTCAGAGTAACTTGCCCACTACCATTCCTTTGCAAAATCCAAACCATACTAATACATTTAAAAAAGGGGAAAGCTCATCTTCACATAGCCAAACAACGGTTAGTCAAGCGGGTCCCATTCTAAAACCCATTAAGCCCATGTTTACACAAAGGAATGAAGGATCAGATTTTGAGATAGTTACTTCAAAGGAATTAGACACACTCTTTACGCAGTATCAAGGGAATTCGGAAGACTTCAAGGCTACAATAACTTTTGTCAATTAACTTGAAATACACGAGAAAAAGTATCAAGGAGATAGAGCCCATAATAGCAATCGAAATGATGACAAAAAAAATTTGCAACATAAAGTGAATAAATTTAATGCTCCTACTTTCGATGGCAGCGACAAACTATCCACTCGGGCATGGTTGCAGACGCTGCATACTTTACACTCAGCCCTATGGTCGAAAAGCATGCCATACAATTGACTACATTGCATTTGGACAGTGTTGCCTATGACTGGCAGCATCATGGTTTTATTACTTAGGGGCACAACCTTGTACAAACATTGGACCGCTTTGAGCATGAGTAGGAATACTTCAGGGAGGTTGCTACAATAAGACAACAAAGTTCAATTGAGTCATATGTTGTTATATTTCAACAAGTTGAAGTAATGGTACCCAATGTATCAGAAAGGAAAACTACTTTCCTCTTTATCGAGGGTTTATTTGAACCCCTCAAAGGTCTAGTCGAGGCCTTTGCACCCTCGATAAAGAGGAAAGTAGTTTTCCTTTCCTCTTTATCGAAAGGAAAACTATTAAGAGGGATTGACATTTGAGCCTTCTATGCTTAGGAGCATATTTTCGTCTCGGCCTAGAGCACCTACTACTAGGCAGCGGAGAGGGATTTTTCAAAAAGGAGGACAACAAGGCAGCAGGTTTAATTCATGCCCTCAAAGAGCTACACCTCCACCCACTGCCTACACTACGGCTAAAAATATTTATGAGCAAACTATGAATGAATTTCGAAGAAAAAATGTTGTGATTTACATACATGGAGCATTTGGAGCCCGGTCATAGATGCCTCAGCAAGGGCTAAGTCCATTGGATTGAGTTAGAATTTGATGACGAGGTTGGTTATGAAACTGATGAATCAGAACAGCAATAGGCAACAGAGGAGCTGATTGTTGAGCATGATCCCCAACAATTGGCGAAAGATAACACCAACAATACCAAGGTACGCTTGCAACTCTTTCAAAAGCACCACGATATCATCCATTCAGAATTCGTGGAGAGTCATCTGGACAACGGATTACTTTGCCCATTGATATTAGGGCTACCCACAATTTTATTGATGAGGGCCTTGTGGCCAAGAGGAGATTAAAGGTGGAGGATTTCTCGGCATTCAATGTGTTTGTCGTTAATGGTTTCAATATCTTGTGCATCAAAGTAATTCGGCAGCTCAAATTTTCTTTGAATGATTATATTATTAGTAATTTGACCTGTCAAGGCCAAATTACTATCCTTATCATTCAAAACTTTCCCCAGGACAGTCAAAATCCCTACAGCTGATCAACTTGTGGAATTAGCACTATCAAAGCATGAATAAAGGGGTATGTAGGCAGTCAAGTATCCAAATACAGTCATAATGAAGACCTACAGCAATGATAATCAATTGTGTTCACAAGAATGATAAGTTGAAATAGGAAAGGTCTTTGTCAAGTTTTAGTGACAAATGCTTATTATCAAAAGGAGATCTACCATCAATCAAACAAGCTAGCTTCTACGTGCATGAAAAGGTATCCTACAGTCTTCTATTTGAACTTCTACAGCGACCATATAGAGCATACGGTTCGTTCAAGGGCAGGACACCTACAGCAAATTCAAAGGCCATATCTCCTTTTCAAAATCTTATGTACAGTTATAAAGCTACAGGCCTATAGATTCACTAACAAAAGCAAGGCAAGTGTATTCTTTCAGATTTTACAGGATTACAGTTTCGTTTTTCAGACTATACAGTCGCTGTATTTTTTGTTCTAGGTGTTTTTCCTCCTCAGAATTGTTTCGGGCTAGGAGATGGACAGTTTTCTCGGATTATTTGTACGAGGGAGAGGTTTCAAAGGACTTTGTAAAGAGTCCAAAAGAATGTCACGGTGATCATTTACGAAGGTTTATTTCCTTCGAAATTTTTGTCCGACGGAAAGAAAAGGGTCATTTGGATATCCAAAGGACAATTTTCAAATAGCCCGAAGGCATTTCAAGGAAATGGGACACTTACAAAAAATCCGAAGGGCACCTACCCTTCGGAAATGACCATTTGAAGAATCCTAAGGGACCATTTCACATTTCAAACAAGTATTTTCAAGGTGTATTTCCTTCGGAGTTTGTCCGAAAGAGTCTTTTACAGGTTTTTCGAAGGATACTTACCCTTCGAAAAAGGTTCTTTGCAAAAGCCCAAGGGGCTTGGCAGTTTTTCCACGGGAAAAAGGGCCAAGTCCATTAAAGAAAGGACAATTTCAAAAATCCCGAAGGGCACCTGCCCTTCAGGAAGGTACACTCAAGTTCGAAAAGGACCGATACAGGAAACCAGAAGGGTTGGAGGACCTTGACAGGTTTTCCGAAAGGCTCATTGCACAAGTCCAAAAGACCGTTTGAAGAAAAGCCGAAGGGCAAGTACCCTTCGGAAGGGTCAATAACAAGAATTCCGAAGGGCAGGGGCCCTTTGGAAAAGTTCTTTTCAAGATTGGAAGGTATGTTTTCAAAAATCCCAAATGGCACCTGCCCTTCGGGAAAGTTTATCTCATGAATTTTAAGGGCTTTTACAAAAGCCCGAAGGGCATGTGTGCCCTTCAGGAAAGACATTTTCAAAATTCCCGAAGGGTATGTACCCTTCAAGAAAGTTACTCCTATTCAAGCCAAAAGGAACAATGAAAATAATTCCCGCAAACTTTTTGTCCGCGGGAAAATGACAAAGGACTCGGACAAAAAGTCCGAAGAAATTTCTTTGGACAAATTGTCCGAAGGATTCCTTCAGAAGACTTGGACAAAACAAAAGTCTGCAGAAAAAGATTGCCGAAGGAAATGAAAGGAGGCCTAAAGACAAAACTCTTAAACAATTCCCGCGGTCTTTTTGTCCGCAGGAATTTAACTGTGACTAGACCAAGGAGAAGACAAAAAATCCGAAAGAAATGGGACATGACAACAAACCCGAAGGCATAATCCCGAGAAAAGTCTAAGGGGTATACACAGGGACAAGGAAAGCCTTAGATAATTCCTGCGGACTTTTTGTCCACGAGAAATTGAAAACATAGCAATAAGCCCGATGAGAATAGACAAAGAACTAGGGAAGAAACCCGAAGAGAATGAATGGAAAATACACCGGAAGATCATTAAAGGAAAGATAAAGTTTGCATGTTGAAAAGCTATAAATAGATAAAATCCGAGGGAAATGCATGCACATGAACAAGGAAATTGAGAGCAAAATGCCAGGAAATAGCAAACGATTCAGTCTAAATGTATCTCACTCACAAGAGCCTTATCCATGCAAGCACGTGCTATTTTTGGTTGACTGGTCAAAACTTCAGTTGACTGGTTGTTAAAGTCACGCTTCTCCATGGTTTGACTAGTCAACCACATGCATTCAAACGTTCCATCTCAACTCAAGCTTGACTTCTAATTTTGGCGTTTTTCTCACGTTGCAAGGCTCTCAATGTTCTAGCAATCCAAGTGGAGTTGACTGGACAAATTCGTTGCACATCTTCCTTGTTTTCCATGCAAATGAGAACTCAACCTCCAGCTCAATTTTCAAACAATTCTACATGGAGTTCTTTATTTAGAAATTTTGGCGAAATCTTCCATGCAAAGGAGAAGTTGACTTTCAACAGGCCCACCGTCTACACCTCTATGCCAGCCTTGGTCATGCATGTTTAAAGATTTTGGAGAATGTATTGTTTATTTTAAGATTAATTTTTCAAACTTGGCTCTATCACTCTTTTTCTATGCCAAGGTTTGGAGATACATGCAGTTTTTGTAAAGGAATGTTTTTATATTCTGAATATTGTAAAAAGAGGTTAAGTCTTGAGTTAATTAGCCAAGACTAACATTTTCCTTTATTATTAACTCTGCATAGGCTATTTCAGGTTTTGGGAAAGTCTATTTATTGGCTTAGTCAAGTCATTGAAAAGGGCCCGGAAGTTTGAAAAGAAGAAATTGTACGTTGAACCAATCATCACTAAAGAAGTTATTATTCTGAATCTGAGTTTTCACAGGAGAGTGTGTGTAATCTGATTGTGCATCAACATATAAGTGAGATTTATCTCCTTTTGCAGGTCCCTTCCTCACCTATCTCTTCCTTTCTCACCCTTTTACAAGTCATTTGAAGAGGTTTCCAACCCTTCATCTGAAATATTTATGCTTAATTACAGAATTATAGATTTTATTTGATCATATGTGTACATTGATTTCAATAACTTCGGAGGGTTTTGACAATTCAGGGGTATCACCCCCTTTTAATTATATTTTTCTTTTCAATTTCTCTCCCTTTTCGCCCCAAAAATCACAGTAGTCAAGTTTATTGAAAAATCTAAAGGGAACCAGCCCTCTCTGGAGGTTCTTCTCATTAAAGAGTCACCCACGCTTAGAGAAGTTCCAATTGTATCAACTGGAGTGAAGGTGTGCTTTGCACATCTTCAAACACAGTGCACTCCAGAGTGATAACATATACCAGATGTGATGACTTCTATGTTGTTAGGTTGGGGGAAGCACACATGGTTCTAGGTATATAGTGGTTGTAATCCCTTTCAAAATTTTCCTAGAATGATCAATCCATGGAGCTGAAGTTCAAGTCACATGGGAGAGATGTGGTACTTAAGGGCATACATGATGACTCACCATAGGTAATTAGAGCGAAAAGGACAGGGAGGATCTTATTTAAGGGACAAGCTTTATGGACAACCTATTGCTTTGTGATGGAAGGTATGCCTACCATACCTTCTGATGGGCACCACACTCATCATGTTGACAATCAAACTATCTTGGACAAGCATAGTGTTGTGTTCGGTGATATGCCTATAGGGTTGCCACCGAATAGGAGATTCCAACACATCAAAGAGTTGGAGTCGAGCTCTAAGCCCCATAGCAGCAAAAATCATTTGGGGAAAATATTGTTTTTTCAAAAGTACAAGTGTTTTTCAAAAAATCATGATTAATCAAGAAAAAATAGGAAAAAATTTACAACCACCAAAAAAATGTGTAAAAAAGAGAAAAAATTGTTTTTTCTTTAAATTTAAAGGCATTTCCATTGCATACAAAGATACATATTAGCATTTCAATTGCATAAAGAGTAGATACAGATTATGAGAAGAAGATAAATGAGATTGTGCACCATCAAAATCAACCAACTATTTTCTTTCATTAATTTTCATGTTATTTAAATTTCACTACATTTGCATTTCAAAATGTATACTATTGTTGTTTACAAATGAACAAAAAAGGGGAGGGAGCCAATGGCAACGATGTAGACTAGGATTCGGCAGGTCTAGATGTTGAAGCCCCAGATTTAGAGGCTCTCTTGATTTGAGAGACAACCTCGACAGTACCTAGCCTCAGCCATCAAGTTGAAATCAAAATCATCATAAAACGACTCATTATAATTTTCGAGCCATTCGGATTTTGGATTGATCTCGTCAAAGTCAATCGATTGATCTTCCTCGACGGTACATAACATTATCAAATAGAATACATATGTTAGTGACTTTCGCGCATAATATTTTACGGTGATATAATTCAACTTTCCATATGAATTGAGAATTAGAAATGCAAAATTTCTTAACCTTGAGCTTTCTTCATCTTCAGGGCAATATTGTGGTGAACAAACACCAAATCATTCATCCGTTCTTGAATGAGTCGATTACATTTTTTGGAATGTTTATACTTGAACACATTTCAACTACGCTCGCAAGCGGATGATGCATCGCTGCCTCAAAATGCGCATTGCCATCCATTGAAAGTGTTTGGTTTCTTTGCCAAAGAAATACCACCATTGTGCTACAAAAACAAATTTTGTCAACATTGTAGCATGCACAATTCAGTGAAAATATAACACTTTCACCGTACGTATGTAGAAAAATTGTCTACTTGATTTGCAAGTCTTCCTGTGATGGTTGCCTTACTAGAGAAGAAACCCCTTGCTTGCTTGTACATCGACAACTCTCCTATAACTGCCTCAAACACCTGATTAGAAAATATTTTCTACATGCACTAAAATAGGCCCTCTAAGACCTTTGCATCATCTTAATGAGCCGCTAAAAAACATTGGATTCAAAAAATATCTAGCTACATGGAGGGTAAAATGCATTTGTCAATCCCATCTTTTATCAACTGTCTTCCATGATGGCATGTACTTGGCCCTGCAATTTTTTAATTTGCTCATAATAGCTTCTTTGCCCTATCCATTGCCTCATACAGATAACCCATGAGGGATTTATCCTCATTGATGAGTCTCAAAACTCGAACTAAAGGCTCAGAGAATAACACAATTTACTTTGTTTCTTCCTAAAAAAAGGGTGAGAAAACATAGTCAGCAACCATTCTACCATCCATATACTTCACAAATGAAGATTCCACCCACTCAATTGAAACAAGTGTCCGTTTCAAATTCATTTGTTATGGACAGAGTCTACAATGCAAGGAAGTGTGTTGCAAACCTTATCACCCCTAGTCGAAAAAGTTCCTTGCCATCTATGAATATGCACATCATACTGAGCACTCTTGTGTGATTGTATATGAACTTGATGATTGTACGGACCTTTTCAAAAACCTGTTTCACCCATGGACTTTTGTGTCCAAAGTCAAATCAAGACAATGTGTCGCATATGGAGTCCAAAACATAGTTCTGTATTGTCCATAAGAAGCCTCCTAGCAGTGACGCAAGCAGCAACATTATTTGTAATGAATTGGACCACATTTTGTGGCCCCACCTCAATCAGAACCTAATCAAATAAATGAAAAAGTGTCTTGCTTGATTTTATCATATCAGATGCATCAACACTCTTAATAAAAATTCCGCCAATGTCACACAATACAAGGAAGTTGATGAGTGTGCGGCTCTTTCTATCTATCCATCCATCTGACATGATAGTGCATCTTGATTTTTGCCATTCTCACTCACATTTTATACATCTTTCAGCAAATCAGTTCACAAAGCTTCGTATGATGGAGTTGTGAACCTAGTACCTGCAACTACAATTACATTCACTATACTTTGCCAATATGGAGATCTTGCCACATTAAACGACAAGCTGGTATAGTACCAAAAGTTGGAGATTGCCTTCTTTGTTTGCTTGTGAACAATTTTTTTCCAACCTGTACTCTCTAATGTGGTTTGCGCTCCAGATGTAGTGTGAGGGCTAAAGAAGGCACGAATGTTTCCCCTGCCCATGTTTGGCCCACGAGGTATTAAACCAAGGATAGATTGAGACCTCTCCTTTCTCTTTTCTTATTCTGTTGATGGCCCTAGTGTGTCATCAAATAGATCATCCCTTGCATCTGAAGCATTAGATCCCACTTCCGTACATGTCCTTGCCCTTTTGGCCTTCGACTCTGTATATGTCTAATATTGCTAACCCTGATTGGTGACATCTACATGACATGCAGTAGTGCAAGGTGAAACTTCATGCCCTCGTTGTCTTGTCAAATGCCACTTGAAATAGTATATGCCTTCATTGCATACATGTCCACAAAAGTTGCATTTGACCCTAGTGTGTCTTCAATTTTTGTCCATAGGTCCATGCAAAATCTTTCCGACATGATGATCAAATCTGCAATGTGCAGAAAAAAATTTGTTTAAGCACTAAAATGTTTTGAAGGTTTTCATTTTTCCCTTATCACTTCCAGAAGAAACCCTTATCACTCCCACCTTTCAATATACCTAAATCTCCAATAACCAAACTACGCAATATACCATGCACATTCTCATATAACCAAAGGTACATGAAAAAGCAATGATACGAAAGACCAATGCTCTCGATATACCACGCCTCTCGATATACCAAACCTTCCTATACACTTGATCTTCCTATATACCCGAAGGTACATGGAAGAGTGATAGGACGTGGAAGAGAATACGTAAGTGTAGGGTGATATGTGAGAGTAGAGTAGCATGGAGAAAAATGACATGTGAAAGGTCTTGGGTATGTCTAATGGCATACCTACTCACAAAGGGCAGTTCAAAGCTTGTAGGCATGGTCATTCGTCTGACACTAAGACCCCCCTACGCCAAATTTACAGTTGAACAATAGATCACCAGAAGAAGAAAAATAAAAAAATAGATGTTTTAGAGATGTTTTGTTTATTTCTTTGTTTTGCTCAATGTATTGTTTTGTGTTCCTTCAATTGTTAGTACATACACAATAAAATAATATAGAAGATTTCAAATTTTAAAAAAACAATAAACCTAACCCTAATAGGTTAAGGGTTCGAGTTAAGGTTAAGTTTATATTTTTTATAAGTTTTGGGTGTATTTAAGTTCAAATATTAAATATTACAACTAATTTTTTTAAGTTTTAGGTGTATTTCATGCCTAAAAATAATAAATATGTTCAACTGAACAACATTTCAAATTTAAAAAAAAAACCTAATGGTAGAGATAGGTTCAAATGAACATCCAATGTAACACCTACTATAGAAGAGGGTTAGGGTTATTGGTTAGAGTTAGATTTAGGTTTTTAAAGTTTTGGGTGTATTTAAGTTCAAAGATTAAATATTAAGGCTGGGATTTTTTAAGTGTATTGCACGGCTAAAAATATTAAATATGTTTCAAATGAACAACATTTCAAAAAAATTAAAAAAAAATCGACCTGGTTTTCTTGCTTTGCCTCGGATTTCTCACTTTACTTGGATTATCCCTCGAAAAACTCAACAATCTTGAAAATATTTGAAAATGACCCCAAAATAAATTGTTTTTGCTTTATAGAGATTAAAAAATTTGCCTTTTTTGAAAAAATTGGGTTTATAATGCTTATTAAGTTGCGATTTCCAAAAAAATCATGATTTTTGGCGGTTTTTAACAATTTTTTGCAATTTTTTTCGGGTTAGACCGATTGAAATGCAATTTTCAAGTTTAAAAAAATAGTTTTGATCACGGTTGGCGATTAATCGCATTTAAAATGCATTTCTGGTAACTATGTTAAGCCCATGATGATCACCCTCTACCGCCGTCCACAGATATATAAAGAGGAAATAGAGAAAGCCATGAAAGGACTTCTAGAAATGGGTCACATCAAACCCAGTTCTAGTCCATTTGCTTCATCAGTAGTGCTTGTAAAAAAAAAGGATGTGCACAGATTACTAGGCCTTGAACAAGCAAATAATCAGAAGCATGTATCCCATTCCCCAGATTGATGAGCTTATCAATGAGTTACATGAAGCTGTCCATTTTTTGAAAATTGCTTCAGCAGTAGTGCTTGTAAAAAAAAAAGGATGGTACGATAAGGATGTGCACAGATTACTAGGCCTTGAACAAGCAAACAATCAAAAGCATGTATCCCATTCCCCGGATTGATGAGCTTATCAATGAGTTGCATGAAGCTCTCCATTTTTTGAAAATTGACTTAGGTCCAGCTATCACTAGATCCATGTACGTGATGAGGACGTGCACAAGAGTGCCTTCAATGTTATTATGGACACTATGAATTCATGGTCATGCCATTCTGGCCAATAAATGTACCAACCACTTTCCAATCAAGCCATGAACCAAGTATTCAATGCTCAATTGAGGAAATTTGTGTTGGTATTCTTTGATGACATCTCGATCTATAGTAAACCCTGGAAGAACCACTTGAAACACTCGGATACAGTCCTTGAAATAATGCAGCAACAGGTATTCTTTGCAAAAGAATCCAAGTGTGAATTTGGAATTACAGAGATCCTATATCTGAGCCACATCATTAGTGCTCAAGACATTCAGATGGATCAGTAGAAGATCCAAGCTATTCAGAATCGGCCAACCCCTTCTACGGTGACCCGTTTGAGAGGCTTCTTAGGCCTATGTAGTTACTATCGAAAATTCATTAGGGGATTGTCATGGTTGACAGCACCCTTGACTGAAATGACGAAGAAAGGACCTTCATATGGAGTGACACAAATCAGAGCTTTTGAGAAGCTCAAGCAAGTGATGTGCTCATGCCCTGTGCTTGCTATTCTAGATTTCTCACTACCATTTGTTGTGGAGTGTGATTCTTCAGGTGAGGGGTTCGGCGCTGTGCTAATGCAAAAGGGTCAGCCCATAGTGTTTGAGAGTAGAAAGTTAAAAGCTATGGAGAGGACATTCTCTATTTATGACAAAGAAATGCTTGCCATTATGCATGCTTTGGTGGAGAGAACAGACCACTATAGTTTGAAATTCTTCCTTGGCCAACGTGATTTAAATGATTGGCAGCAAAAGTGGGTAAGTAAGCTTCAAGCTCATAATTTTGACATTGAGTACTTGAAGGGTAAGAAAAATGTGATTATTGATGCTCTTTCCCATATGCCTACTTTCTACGCTATTTCTTCTATTGCTGCTGATTGGAAGGCTTTTATCAAGGCCGAAAATGCCAAGAATGCTTTTGATACTAGTGTGTTGGATGGCAGTGTGAAGGATGAAAGGTATGTTGTGGCAGATGACCTTATATTGTATAAGAACAGAATATTCCTTGTACTTGAGTCCAAAATGGAGGAGAAAACTATGAGGACTTTGCTTGATGCACCCTCAGTTGGTCACCTGGGTTTCTACATAACTTATAGGCCACTGAGAGAGAGGTTTTCCTAGAAAGGCCTCAAGGAGAATATTCTTGAGCATGTTGGAAAGTGCATTACTTGCCAACAGAATAAAGCAGAGCACACTTCCCTGGTAGGTTTACTACAGCCCTTGCCCATCCCAGGTCAAAAATAGGAAAGTATATCCATGGATTTTATCAGAGGTCTTCCTAAAGTGAATGGCATGGACTACATTTTTGTAGTAGTGGATCAATTAACTTAGCATGCCCATTTCTTTGCCATCCCTACTGAGTTCAAAGCACCACAGGTGGCTGACCTGTTTTTCAAAGAGGTATTTTGGCTACATGTTTAGCCCAAGACCATTGTTAGTGATGGACAAAATATTTCTCAACACCTTTTGGTAGGAGTTATTTCATTTGACTAACACCAAGCTCACTCCTAGTACCAGCTATCACCCCCAAGCAGATGGGTAGACAAAGATGGTTAATAAGTGGACCAAAGGCTACTTAAAGAACTGTCACAAATCCACAAACAACATAGATAAGTGTCTTCTACCTAGGAGAGCATTGTTATAATACCACTTACCACATGTCCATTGGCATGACACCACACTATATGGATATGATGCACCTGCCTTCACTGATTTGGTGCTCACTAATAGTCATGTACTGGCAGTTGTGACTTTGTGGAGCATAGTAGAGACATTTTGAGGTCACTTAAAAACCATTTGCAACGTGCACAAAATCAGCAAAAAAATTATGCAGACCGGCACCATACTGAGAGATCATTTGAGGGTGGAGATATGGTTTTTCTTCACCTATAGCCTTATCGACAAACTTCCACGAAATGAAGTGGGGTTGAAAAGCTCAAACCTCGCTTCTATGGATTGTACAAAGTATTGAGAAGAATTGGCGAGGTGGCTTATGAGTTGGAGTTGCTAGCAGGCAGTCAAATTCACAATGTTTTCTATGTATCTTTCCTTAAAAAGGCGTTTGGATAGCATGTTGCGCCACCAGCTAATTCCCAACCCTGGATGATGGGGGGAACTTGTATTGGTTCCAAATGCCATTATTGACACACAAGAGAAGAGATTGAGAAACAAGACCATCATGGAGTATTTGGTCTATTGGAGGAGCCTACCCACAGAGGATACTACTTGGTAGGGGCCAGATATATTTGAACATCCGACATTGCATTGCTTGTGGGCAAGCAATTCCAAGAATGGCAGACTTGTACTGCCCCCTTTGTACTAAGTCAACACGTGTGGGCCCATGAGCCTATTTCTATTCTTGATGGGCCGAGAGGTGATAGCTAAAGAAGTATATACTGGTGAGGATTGGTTTCGTTCATTTGTCCTTAGTGTTTTTATGAGTTTTGGACCATTTCCTATATTTTAGGGGCATCTCCTAAATTTTAGGATGATAGTCGGAAGCAAGACCCTCACCATTAGTCTCCTTGTGGGGGATTACCCTAAGGGGGCCTTTTTACTGTTGACATTGTTCATGCCTTTGGAGATTTTTAAGTGTACGTTTTCGTTATAACTGCCGGGGGGAAACTTGTTCCTATTTATTAGGGGCTTTTGGAGGGCTACAAAATTAGGACCATGTCATGCAACCTATCATTGGATACGGGTGTGATTCAATTGTTCATGATGTTTTATCTCAAGGCTTTCTAGCAAGTAGTTCTAAAGCTATGGTTGATTTATTGATGAGAGGTCAAGGTTTATTGACTACTTTGGGCATTTTAATGTTATTACACTATCCCCATGTTATGTAGTACTAGATTATTAAGTAATATTAGTGTTATATCAAATAAAAATAATCTTTATTATTTGACACTAAGGCTAGGCGCCTAGGGTTGAGTGCATGTCAATTTATAAATAGAGGTTGTCCAACCTTGAGAGGATTAGTCTATGCTCATTTCACATATTTTTAGACCTAGAGTGGGCGGCCACAACAAGCAGAACTCATCTATATATTCAAGGATGAAAGTTGTCGGATCCAATTATCAGAGGACGAAACCCTTTGGGTTTTCTGTGGGCAATCTCATCCAGAGATTTCATCGAAATGAAAGCATTCTTTATTTTATTGGCAATCTGATTTGTGGGGCAACTAGAACCACAACATCAATTCTGATTCGGGAAAGATCTGCCACCAAGTGCTTGATTTCTAATTACTTACACACTATTATTTCTCTATTGATGTATTCTAGCATATTTTTATCAATAAAATGCAGTTCCAATGTTATTATTAAGATTTACTTTGTTTATGCAGTACATTGTTCTTTTCTTCCTGGCATCATTCTAATTCAAATCAAAAATTAAAAATTACATAAGAGGTCATAACAAGCTGAAATATACGATGGTTTGGTGTCCAATTTATTCCATAAAGTACACCAAATATGGCCAAGAAAACTTGTATACCTATATGATGTTATGCTTGATGGAACACCATGCAACTTAACAACCTCATCGAAAAACAAAACAGCAACACATGGCAACACTTGTCCTTTGGCAAGAAATCAATTGTGCCATCTTGGAAAATCTATCAATAACAAATATAGCATTGTTACATGTGTTCAAGGCATACCAAGGACAAATTTCATACTCAACTCCTCCCATTGTCCGCTTGGTATTGGTAATGGCTAGTAAAATTCGGTGTTTTGGCTACTTCCTTTTGCATGTTGGCACAATCGGCATCTCTGCACAAACCTCTTCACATCCTTTCTTCAACTAAAGCTTGGGTCTTGTCACATCCAAAGTGACCTCCCGATCCTCCACTATTCAACTCCCTTCTGATTCTCCCTCATTGATCCGATGGAATGCACAATTGTTTCCTTCTAAAAATAAAGCCCTCTTGTACAAAATAGTCTAAATAAGAAGACCTCTCCCCTTTCCAAGGCTCTTTACATGCGTCCCAAATCTTTGAAAATTTTGCATCATGTGCACCCATTCTTTCATGGCATCAAGTCCAACAAGCTCTATGGACATCCAAGTTAACAACATTGTCCTCCTACTCAATACATCAACAACTTTAATCAACTTCCCACTCTCATGCTTCAAAACAAAAGAGTAACTTTGAATGAACTCAACCCACTTCATGTGCATTTGTTTCAACTTTGCTTGGCTATTTATAAACTTCAATACTTGATGATAAATGAACATAAACTCCTTAGGCAGTAACTAATGTCTCCATTTATGTAGTGCTTGAACTATGACATACAACTTGTGGTCACAGACCAAATACTTATGCTTTGCCTTATTCAACTTCTCGATTAAAATATGCTATCAGTTTTTCTTCTTGACTCAAAATTGCACATATTGTTGTCCAACTTGCATCACAATCAACCTGAAATGAATTTTTGAAGACTGGCAAAGCTAATACCGGATGCTTAGTTATCTTCTTCTTCAACCATTCAAAGTTCCTTTGGGCTGTTCCAGTCCATTGGAAAGTCCCATTCCTCATTCACTCTCTTCGTGGTGAAAAATGCCACTAAATTTTCTGATAAACTTCTTATAGAATGTCATATCCCTTTTTTCAAATAAGTAAAAATAATAAAATTAATATTTTAAGATGTCTAAGTGACTTACTTTTTATTTTATTAAAAAGTGACAACTTAATATTACTTTATTATTATTGGAAATAAAGAAAAGGGTGAGAAAAGAGAAAAGTGAAAATAAAAGAAAAGGGTAAAAGTGAAAAGTAAAACCCTAACCCTAAAAGTAACAATTGAGTCTATATATTGAGAGCTATCTCTCATTTGTATCCATCCAAGTTTATGATCAAATATATTTTCTCAATTTGTTGAGCCTTCGAGTTCCTTAGTTTTCAGCATAAGGACAAAAACCCTTATAGTTGGTATATGTTGTGAGGACGAAAACCCTCACCATTCAGATTTAAATTTGAGGACGAAAACCCTCTTACCCATTGAAGTGATTCCATACAAGGATCTCAATTGTGCAGACAAATCTGATTATTTTCATATTTCAGTTGACTGCAAGGTATTATCAATTTCCAAAATTTTCGTGAAGGTTTGTTAGATCAACAAATCAAGGTTTTATGCCAAACAAAGGTTGTTGTACCCTAGGGTTTGGTCGTCGTACCATCTAAGGACTATTGCGGTGCAAATTGCAACCATGGGTCTCAATCCTTGAAGGGTTTCAAGGGAGTTTATACTGTTGTAATTATGTGTCTAGCTAGTCATACCTTCATTTATAGTTGTCATCTCGTTAAAATCAGTTAACAAATCCTATCATGAATTGTACTATATAGCATTGCCCTTTGCAATCATTCATTCAGATCGGTACAACCATCTTGCTATAGGAAAAATCAGACTATAATGGTTTCATTTATCAACATTTATTCTTTTGGCATCCTAGGGTTTGGTTGGGAAACAATCAACAGTGTATTGAAATTGTTTTTAGCATTATTTTATGTAATCATTGACTGAAATAAAGATTGCAATTTGAGTTTTCAATATTAAGTGTTACATGTGTTAGTCCAGTATTTGCATGTGAATATAAAAATCAAAATTCAAAAATTTATCAAAAAGGGTTTACAAAAAAATCCAAAATTGTTGTTTTTGTCCAAAAAGGGACATTGTAGTGATATCAAATCAGTGATCTAGCCACACTGTGAATCATGAGGATAGTGCAAGAATCCATGTTAGAAATGTTGCAAGCTATGCAAGAATATCAAAAGAATTTAAAGGCATGGATAGAATAAAAGAAGATGGAAAAGTTAAAATCTAAGCCTCAAAATTTTACAAAGCAAAAAGAATTCAACATGCAAGTCAAAGGTAAGGAGATCTTATCTAAAAAGAACCCAAAGAATGTGGTTGAAAAGAAACTAACCAGATTGTAGACAAGCGCGGAGGATGTAATGAAGGCCTAGAAAAGTTGTGATGAATGGCTAAGAAGAGCTAAGGAAGCTAAGTTGATAGCCATTCAAGCAAAATAACACCTACAAAAAATTATGGAAAAGAATTCTCCAATTGTAAAGGTGGAGCATGAAAAAAATTAGATCTACACGAATTTGGAGAGGATTTTTTGGTTAATGCCAAATTACCGCGCCTTCAATATAGTAGAGTTGATGCAAATTTCTCAAAGGCATTGAAAGAAGAAGAAAAGCTTTTGGATCATTCTTGTGACATCTCAGAATATGAAAGAAATGTTTCAAATCAAGAAGTTTATGAGGTTGAGTTCCAAGACCTTGTTGAGAGGCTTACACATGAGAAAAGGGCCTCACTGGATACTAATGTTGGTTTTTAATTTGCTAGAATTTTCAAATCAGCGACTAATGGTAAGCAATTTTATTATCTTCATGATTATAGCAAGAAGCATGAAAGTGTTGATCTTAGCAGAAGTTTGTGGCAAGCCTCTTGACATCATGGGAAGTACCAAGAGATTGGTGAAAAGATGAAGGGTACAAAATGGAAAGAGGATCTTCTCTCAAATCCAAGATCGTCCATGTATGATCGTGTGGGATCCTAGTGTTACAAACAAAGAGCTACAAAAAGAAGATATTGAAAAACATATGAAGGCTGAAATGGCATGCATAGAGGCAATTGAAGATATAGCCAAGACTTCAAAAGCATTAACTTTTAATGCAAACAATGATTTATATGAGTATCAAATAAGAGTAGTACAGCAGAATCGGAATGAAGAGATCATTCTCCATGAATAAAAGTTTCCAAGAAAGCTAGAAGTTGTAGATACAAATTTGGGCACAATTGAGAAAGTTTTACAGGGAATTGAAGATCAACAAACAAAGCAACTTCAGGTGCTCACATTTACATGGGAATCAAAGAGAATGATTTGAGATCCGGCAATTCGCAAGATGGTTTAGGCATTGCTTGAGGACAAGCAATCTTTGGGAAGGGTGGACTGTCATGTCCCCTTTTTCAAATAAAATAAAAACTAATAAAATTAATATTTTAAGTTGTCTAAGTGACTTTTTATTTTATTAAAAAGGTGACAACTTAATATTACTTTATTGTTATTAGAATTAAAGAAAAAGGTGAGAAAAGGGAAAAGTGAAAATAAAAGAAAATGGCAAGAGTGAAAAGTAAAACCCTAAATCTAAAAGTGACAATTGAGTTTATATATTGAGAATTCTTTCTCATTTGTATCCATTCAAATTTATGATCAAATATATTTTCTCAATTTGTTGAGCCTTCCAATTCATTAGTTTTCAACATAAGGACGAAAACCCTTATAGTTGGTATGAGTTATGAGGACGAAAACCCTCACCATTCAAATTTAGGTTTGAAGACGAAAACTCTCTCACCGATTGAGGTGATTCCATACAAGGATCTCAATTGTGCAAAAAAATCCTATTTTTCAAATTTCAGTTGGTTGCAAGGTACTATCAATTTCTAAAATTTTCATGAGGGTTTGTTGGATCAACAAATCAAGGTTTTATGCCAAACAAAGGTTGTCGTACCCTAGGGTTTGGTCGTCGTACCATCTAGGGACTTTTGTGCTGCAAATCACAACCTTGGGACTGTTGCGCAAGCCTTGGTGAAGGGTTTTTGGGGGATTTGGTTGGGAAACATTTAGCAATCTATTGAAATTGTTTTCAGCATTATTTTATGTAATCATTAACTAAAATAAAGATTACAATTTGGGTTTTCAGTATTAAGTGTTGCATGTGCAAGTCTAGTATTTGCATGTGACTATAAAAATCAGAATTCATAAATTTACCAGAAAGGGTTTACATAAAACTCCGAAATTGTTTTTTGTCCAAAAAGAGAAATTGCTAAGCAATAAAAACTCCTCACCTCAAATGTACTCTTTGGTGTTGGCCATTCAAGAATTCCCTTTTCACCTTTTCCAAGTTTATCTTCAACTCACCTTGAGATACTGCAAATACCAAATATGTCAAATCCTCTTGCATGAAGGTATATTTCTTCATATGATCAACAAATCTTCTTTCTTTTGCTACTCCAACACTTGCCTAAATACATCATGTTCTCCCTTTGTCTTGCTGAAAATGAGTATATCATCAAGATAAACAATCATAAATCTGCCCAAGTATGGTTTCAACACCTCATGAAACTGCTAGGGGCCTTAATCAATCCGAATGGCAGCACAAACTACTCATAGGATCTCTCCATCATCTTTAATGCAGTGTTCCACTCATCACCCTCTTTAATTCTGATTTGGTGATAGCCACTCTTCAAATCTATTTTGAAGAAGTACTTGGCTCAAATCATCCATTCTTGGCAATAGAAACCCATATTTGATGGTTATCTTGTTGATGGATCTTGAATCCATGCACATCCTCCATTCTCCTTTCTTCGGTGCTAGTACTATTGGTACCAAAAAGGACTCAAGCTCTCTCTCACCAAGTCTCTATCCAACAAATCTTGGACCTGCTTGTTTATCTCTTCACTCTCCATTGGAATCATTCTATGAGATGCTTTGATTGGCAAACATGAACCTGTAATCAGGTCCATACAATGTGAAATGCTCCTCACTGGTGGCAAACTATCCTACTTGTCATCGAGTATGATATCCTCACACTTCTTCAACTCCTCCTTCACTTCTGCTACAATATATCATTGTTGTCCCAAATTTTATGATTTTGGGATGAATGTGCAACACACCTTTCTCTTCTCTGCATCTTTCAAAATACAAATTAGTGGAGCACATCATCACCTTGTTGTCCTCTTTTTCTTCTTCCTTCATGGGCTGCATTCTCAGACTGATTTGTGTTTCTTTCTGCTGTGAATTACATTCTTCCACATTGTCATGGTCTCCCAAGCAAGACATGATAAATGTCCATTGGTACTGCATCACAAAGGACTTGCTCTTGGTAATTCCCAATGTGGAAATTAACTGTAAATTGCTTCGAAATGAAAACTTGGTTGTGTTTTTTCAGCCATGACACTTAGGATGCATTAAGGTGAGGTAAACACTTCAAATTCAATTTCTGCAATGCTTCTGTAGAAACCAGGTTTTTTCTACTGCCACCATCAATGATCAATTGTAGCACTTACCCCCAATTTTGCATTTCATTTTGAAGCTTGTTTTCGTCTTCCATGGTTCCTCTTCTTGCTGTTTTTCTGGTTTCATCAGAACCCATCTAAACATCAGATTTTCTCCATGCTTGGCTTCTAATTCAGCGAATTCTTCTTCTTTTGCATTTGCTGCTTGTGCCACATGCATTCTTACATCACACCTCCTTCCTTCATTCTAATTTTCTGGATATTCAAAAAAACTATGTCCATGTTGTCCACATTTGAAACATACTCCATTGAATCCTTCCTCTACTTCTTCCATGACCATGTTTATGAGCATGTCTGCCCCATATGTCCTTGCTGAAATTTTCTTGTGTCGGCCTCCTCTTCTGCTTTGGACCAGATTTTCCTCTTCAGCTTGCTTGCTGTCCTCTTCCTCTCATTCCTCTTTCTCTCTTGTTCAATTGTTGTCTTCTTGACAACTCTCCTTCACTCTTAACGCAGACTAATATGCATCTTCAACGGAATGGAACCTCAAAATGTTCACCTCATCTTGAATGGACAATTGAAGCCCATTCACATTTCAAGCAACCATCTCTTTACCATGTTCTCTTTGGCCTAAACGAATGGTCAATCGACAGTACTCCTCGGTGCACTCTTTCACAATCATCTCCCTTTGCCTCAAGTTTAACAAACCATTCAACAAATTCATGGAGTAATAGGAAGGCAGAAATCTACCTTTCAACTTCGAAACCATCCGCTGCCATGTTTTGATTTTTTCTTTTGCCTTGACAAACTTGGTCCATCTGCACTCTTTCCCCCGTAAGGTTGCATGTCCCTTCAACTTGGTGCTTGCAAATCTCACTCTTTGAGGGTCTTCCATCCCCTCAAATTCGATGTAGTACTTTAATTCGGTTATCCAATTTATCAATTCTTCCAGATTCAAGCTTTCGGAATATGTAGGTGTATCCATCCTAAGCCTACCTCCAATCCCAGCAAGAGCCCTAACCAACTGATCATCTAGCCTTGGTTGTTCTTCTTCTCTTATGAACAAATCCTCATCATCGTTTTCTTCATCAATCTCTGCAACAACTCCTCTTCTCTTTTCTGCTTCCATGACATTCAATCTTTCTTGCATGGTCCTCACCATCTCTACAAGGTCAGCAACTCGATGTGTGTGACCCCCTCTTCCCCATCTCGAGACCCCCTCTTCCCCATCTTCCCATAGGGATATTACCACCTCTTTGAGCCATTGCTCACTACTGCAGTCTCCCTACTACACTTCTAGACCGTGTCCAATGCCATTTCCTCCACAAAATTCTGCACACACTCCTTTGTTGCGCTTTTTACAACTTTCTAGAGTTATGAAAAAATTCTGCAGTCCTCTTTCTTCGAACCTGCAAAACCTCCAAAATCCTGTTCTGATAACAAAAATGGTGCATGCACCTACGGGGGCTAATGAAAACCAGTATAGGCATCACCGGGGTCAGAGTGCTCAGCCATTAATAGAAGCTCAAAAATGCTGAAATAAACAAAACATACACGTGCAGTCACCCAACAGGAATGGAAACAACCACATGGAGATTTTATTGTGTTCTTCAATTAATGAATACGAGTGGAAAAAATTCAGCCTTTCAGTGGTGGCAAAAATTAATGAAATACGAGTGGAAAAAATTAATGAATACGAGTGGAAAAAATCAATGAAATGCTCCTCAAGCTCTATCTCAGCCTTTTGTTGCTGCTCTGCTCTACCTGCTGCTAGGAGTCTTCTTTTTGTCCCAACCAAGAGTGCCCATCCTTGAGGCTTAAAGGATCCTTTTGAAAACTCTTCAACATCTCTCAAGAACATGACTGTTGGCCTTCCACTGTCTCATGTCATCATTTGTCCTATGTGAATGGAAACATGACTTTATTTTTTGCATACAGGATTGCTTGTTTACTAGGGATGCTCCTACATCACTTTCTTGCACATTTTTTATGTTGTCAAAGCAGCAATCAAACTCCGGATGAAAAAACATAGTGCTTCTTTCACCATTTAAGTCAACTGGTTAACAATCTTCAGGTTAACCTCATCTTGTACATGTTCACCTACAATGTTGCCCCTCGTCAACTTCTTTGACAACACATCATGCCAATACTGAGGATTCTTCAAATATGATCAAAACTGGTCCCTCCCCGTGCAGCTGGAAACATCTATTGTGTTTTAATCATCAAGAGTGTTGATTTGTGCCACCACTCTATCATGTAAAGTTACCTAACTCTATATTTAACCACATGACTACCTCTTCTTTCCCCTAAAATTAGAGGCCAACATCAATTTTTTTCCTACATGACTGCCATTATATGTTGCACAGAACAATGAAGTCGTATAGGCTGCTTAATTGGGTTGTATTAACTACTCAACATGCTCAACAATATGTGCCTACTCTGGAACTAGTCGGACTACGGGACTAATTACTGCATGTCGAAATTGTCATTGGCATCCATGACTCAGGGCTCAAAACTAGCAATGTTATGCACGTCATGCACTAGGTAGCCCGTTATCAGCTTGTTTACAGTATCACGAAATTGATGAAAAGCATGGAATAGCTATGGCTCAAACTAAGGACCTCCCATCGACATTTGAGGCACTCTACCACTGAGCTGCTAACACCCTTATAGGTTCTACTTTTCCTGGGGTGTGGATTGAACTTCCAATCCCCCACCCCTCTCAAGCCACACCAGCTTGAGCTCACCTAGTCTACCTTTGAAATTATATTGAAAAGAATAGACCAACTAGGACTCGAACCTAGGACCTCCTATCGACATGTTGGGGCACTCTTCCATTGAGCTACCGATCCTTACAAGTTCTATTTTTCTAGGAATGTTGATTGACATTCGAATAGAAATATAGAAAAAATATCCAATCCACAAAGGGAAGTTTTCACCAATGACAACAAAAACAAGTTCACACACCACATGCTTAAGAACGGAGAGGGGGAAGAGGTGAAGGGGGCTTATCAACATCCTTGTTTATAGTGCCAACCAAAGCACTATATCCATTCAAAATACAAAGAGGAAAGGAAAAAAAAAAAAAGGGAAGATTCCCTTGAGAATATTGATTTTTAAGGGGTACCTAGTAGCTTCCTCAACCACCTTGTCCAAAACATTCCCATCCCCTCCATTGTGATCAAGGCTTCATCTGTGGTGTCATTTTCTTGAATGATTGAGGTGGTTGAACATATATCCCAAGTACTCACATTGCAATATTGTTTGTTTTCCCTCCTCAACAATAAATGGAGTGAACCCCTCTTTCCTCTTTCTAAGCAACTCCATGCCAGTGGCAACAACTACATCATAGAACCCCTTGAAACACTTCATCAGACAATCCTTGAGCTTCATCAAAATATACTTAGGCCAAATACATATAGACTTCACACACAACCCTCCACATACAATACCAACCACAATAGAAAATCCATGCCCCTTGTTTCATCAAGGAATATGTTACATATCTAGTCCTAAACACACTACAATTCTTCGTTGCACATATGCATAATCTTCAACCTCAATTGCCATGATGAATCAAATATGCATGATCCTCCTCCAATGGTATATGGATGAAGCACTTATCAAGGAATTCTATCCTATTATCACTAAATAATTTCTCTACCATCCCAAAGTTTGGAAGTCCCAATACTTGATGGATATCGCCTAACTTGTCGGTTATTTCCACCTTCCTATTGTCCATCTCCAAGACCACTTTATGGGTATTAGGTTTAAAATATTTGCACAACTCTACTAGTATTGCGTTATCAAAACTTGGTTTCTTGCCGAACACTAGCATAGAAATCACTTGATGTACCTGTGCCTTTTTCATTGGCCACATGAGTATGTTGGTTTTATGAGTCATCCACCAATTGTTCATCACCATCACTAATGGCAAGAACCATTGAATCTTCTCAAGAGTTTTAGTTAACTCCATCCATAAACACTTACTATTAAGGGTTCACTGCCAATGGAAATGATCTTCTTCATGTGAAATATCCCTTTTAGGATAAAATAAGAAATAAATTTCCTTAGAAGAAATCAGATTTTCCTTAGAAGAAATAAATTCAAAACCCTTTGAATTTGTTCGTTAATCTCATAGAATATTAGCTAGGACACAAGATATGTCTTTCACCAAGATAATAAATAATCACAGAATATTAGCTAGGGCACAAGATATGTGTCTTTCACCAAGATAATAAATAATCATAGAATATTAGTTGGGGCACAAGATATATGTCTTTCACCAAGATAATAAATATTCGAATACATGCAATAGGATTTTTAACCACATACAAGTGCCCTTATTTATTTTAATTAAGTGAATACATAGAAACCCATCTGAAAATACTTATGAAAAGTACAAATTGCATTAAAATAAAGTACAAATTTATTGTTTGAAAAAACCTCCAATTCTATCCTTTTATTGGTATGGCAGGTTGTAGAGGCCAAACCCTACTAAAAGAAGACCAATAATAATTATTTCTAAAAATAAATACCGCTGATTGTACTTGTTGGCTGCATTGGAGTGTTGGTGATGGTATGGCAGCCCACTAAATGTCCCTGTTTGCTGATTTATCTGAAATTGGTAACAAATATGTGATTCCCTGGTGGAATCCCCAACTAGTTTTGAGAGGTTTCGTCCTCTCACATGTAAATCTGAGGGTTTTTGTCCTCATCAATAGCAAAAGATGCAAGCTTTTCCTCTAGAAAAAGGGTTTGGTTTTGTTCAGGTGTTTTCAATAATATCTTTTCTTCATTGCCCCGCTTGTCCTTTTATAAATTCATTTTCCATTCCAACCCTAACCCTAAAGTAATTAGAATTACTTTTTAATTTAATATTCACCTTTTTCCAATTAATCAATATTAATTACTTTTTCGCCATGTGTCCAATAATTACTTTTGGCCCCATTCAATAATAATTAATTAGTAACATTTTCCAAAGTTATAACTTAAAGTACCTTTTTGAACAACTTAATAAATTATTATTAGATTATTAATTATTTCGAAAAAGGGACATGACATCATGACTTTCTATGGAGGCTCATTCCTTAATAGCAATGTACTTGCCCTTGGCATTTGGATTGTTCATCTATACCTTTGGCTTAAACTTGTCCATCTCCTCATTAAGACCTAAAATATGATCAAGCCTGAAACTATAACAAGAGGTTGGGGGTGTTCAACTTCCCAACTATCACTCAAACGCTAATTTTTGGATCAATTGTGAAATTCTAAATCAAGTTATGTGAAGGCTAATCAATCCGACTCTTAACATTTGACTTCTACCTCAGCATATCTATATGTGCGAGCACACCTATAGCACCTATCTATAGTGACCCACCATATAAACCTTCTAGTCTAAACACCAAAAGTGGATTAACTAAGCTAATCAGTCTAGAAGGGAATTCAACTGATATCTAGGCTAGAAATAAGAGTCAAAACTAAATATTCTATACAAGTAAAAGTAAAGCTTTATGTAAGGAAATTACACAACACATATCTCATTTATATTATATATTCAAGGAAACAACAATTAAATGTGTCTCTGTCCCATCTTCCCTAGAGAGATGGTGGTGGCAGAAGCCTTCAAATAGCTTTGTAATCCCTCGCAAAGATAGCTAGTATATAGGGAAAAAAGGATGATCTTGTTGAGCTTTATGAGATCTCAAGGAAGGGGTTACGTGCTCATCCTTCTAAGGATCGAGAGCTTCACTAACCTCTACACAAGAATTCCTTAGATTTAGAGCCAACTTAGACAAGCTTTTCTAGAAACAACTTGAGCAAGGTAGGCCTTACTACGAAAGCTTATGCTAGCACGTGCTTACACTAAATGTAAAAATGTTTACCAAACCAAAGTCTCAAGCAAGGTAGACTTTGCTATTAGAGACTTAGCCTGGTATTTATGTGTGTTTGAACATGAAATGGTGTGTGTAAGGCCCTCGCCTCCTTTTATTGTTGATTATTTCAAGATAATTTGACATCATTTGCCAAGATCGGCCATGGTGACCAAAATCGAACCTTACCCTCTTAGGATCGACCCAATGAACTTGGTCATGACCAAGATCGACCAATTCGATATCCGTTGTTTTCTGCAACTTCTCAAACTGGCACAATTTTTTTGGGTTTGTTTCATGACTGCTTCCAGACTTGTTTTCACTTATTTTCAGCCTACAATAACACACAAGGAAGTCACAATCTAGGTGTTTCTCTATGAAGTCTTCTTGTCAAGTTTCAAGCATCTTAATCTCTAGCTTTGCACATTGCATATCTGTTTTTGTTGCTATATTGTTGTTTTTCAATAGATTCAACAATTTTAGGCAAGTATTAGGATTTCTCTTTTTGTTTCTTCCAATATTTGTAGTTTGGGGGAGGAAAGAGTAGATTTGTAATTGTAACTGTCTATTTCAGCATCTTTATTAGCAAGATGCTTTTAAGAAAATGGCTAGTTTGACCCATATAATGTTGGAGGGTAACCAGAAGTTTTCTAAGAAATATAATACCTTGGAACAAAGAATTCTAGCCATTTTTTATACAAATGCTTAGATCAGATTGTTTGGGGGAAGGAAACCAGACCTGCAACAATAGAAAAAGACCAAGACAAGTTCAATGAATGGAATAGATAAACAATAATGCTAATAAAGTTATTTGTGACTGATGAAATCCTACCAAAAGTGCAAACTGGCAAGGACGCGCCAAGGAGTTGCATGAAATCTCCGATAAAGGTAGAGCCTTCTTCCTTAAGAATATATTGTTTTCTATTAAAATCAATGAAAGTGAGTCTTTACAAGAACATTTGGTAAAAATACAAGATTTTAGAGAACAATTGAAAGCCATAAAGTGGAAGATGGAAGAAGTAGATATGGTGGAAATTACTCTGACGAGTTTACCAACTTTGTTAGTGCTACTAATGTTGACCTGAAGTGGAAAAGTTAAGCACTGATAAATTGCAGCAAGACGTGGAAAAAACAGTTTGGTAGTGGCAGTGGGATTGAGGTTTCAAACATGACTTTGGCAAAAAAAAAATAAAGGGAAACAGAAAGTTTGCTATGCATAAAGCTAGCAGAAATAGAGAGGGCAGCAGCAAGACACAGGATTCAGGTAATCAAAAAACCAAAACCTACAAGTGCTTCTATTGTAGAAAACTAAGTCATAAAGCAAATTCTGTAGAAAATGGTTATGGGATAAGAAAAATAACCAAGGGCCTAAAAAACAGGGAAATATTGTAGTACATAAGTAAGATGATGATTTTTAAGTTTTTTATGGCTAGAGATTGTGTGAACAAGACTACTTGGTATATATATTTTAGTGCCACCAAGCATTTCATGAACTTAAGAGATTGGTGTTTTGACTTTGTAGCAGATACATCTACTTCTAACTCTATGATTTTGGTGGAGGAGAGGAATATAAGGTTGAAGGCAAAGGATGGGCACCTCACTCTCTTCAGGGAAGTATCGGTATCTAATCTCAAGTGCCCATACGCACTTTGCTATAGATTAGATATAGGGATAGGGCAAAGTGTTAGTGCCCATCGCATCAATATTCCCTCTATGGCATGGAGGAGAAACAATACCCCCTACCATGACACGTCTATTTAGCCCCAACAGATGATCACACCAGATCCACTACCAAGGACAAGGTAGTATATAGATAGGGATAGGGGGCCCTCAACCAACAACTAGATCATCCTATTCTTGTATACGTGATATGACTAATGACTGATATCACATCACATATATCATGATAATCCCATATAGATATATAGACCGCCCATATCATATATACCGGAAGGGACTGGGACTATCGTCTCACCTCTCTCTCCCTATATAGAGTAGTGGAGATGGGCTGGATCAACCGATCTGGATCCAGTCACACAGATCAATCCGCCGCAAACTATGGTTGTCACGGCCCCTCTCTCCTATATATAGCCGAGGTTGAGAAAACTCCATCTATAGCCTTCAGAGATAAAAAGCTACTCTTCATGAATGTCTTCTATGTTCATGGTTTGGAAAAGAATCTACTTTTAGTAAGTGAGATTATGAAATACAATCCTAATTTGAATTTGATTTTTAGCAATAATAAGTGTTATATTGTTAATAAGTTTAGAAAGAAGACAGATGGCTATGGTATTGATGACCATGGGCTCTTCAAATTGATTCATGCAGTGGAGGAAAAAGAGCATGCTTTGATGGCCAAGAGAGACAAGATAACAACACACATTGTTATCAAAAGTATAGGCAGTTAAACTTGAAATATATTTCTTTTTTGGCTAAAAACATTTTGGTGGATGGCCTTTCAGAGATTCAAAATCAGCAAGGAGTTTGTGGTGCATGTCAGTATTCAAAGAAGCACGAAGTTCCATTTGTTGAAAGACAAGCTTGGAGATCTAAGGAGATCCTATAGATGATCCATGCTAACATTTGTGGGGCATATGCAAACGACATCAATCTTCAGTTCCATGTATTTTTTGCTATTTTAAGATCAAGAAAAATGTGGGTGTATTTTTTAAAGCAAAAATCTAATGCATTTAATGAGTTCAAAAAGTTCAAGGTTATGGAAGAGAAACAATTAGAAAAGAGTATCAAAATTCTTAGATCATATAACAAAGGTGAATTTTGCTCTAGAAAATTCCTTGATTTTTGTACTTGAGAGGGCATCCAAAGGCAATACACCACAACCTACATTCCATAGCAAAATGGAGTGGTAGAGAGACCGAATCGAACCATTATGGAGATGGCAAGGTGTATGTTAGATAAGAATTTAGTTCTTAATAAAAACTAGGTGGAAACAATACACACATCGGTATATTTGTCCAATCAAAATAATAACAAAGCTTTATTCCATCAATGGAAAAATGCATTAGCAAATACAAGTTTATATAAAAAATCAACCTGTTATAATTGACCCCTATAAACAAGGGAGATCAATTATCCTGCATTCTAAATATCTACTTGATTTTGTTGTGTATTGAACAAACTCACAACTACACCCTATTTTACTATTCATGAGTTGTTTTTTTAAATAACCACCTCATTTATAAAATCTAGGATGGATTAAATAATTATTCTAATTCATTTATTCTAACATTCCCCCCCTTAATTCATCATAGTCTTGAGAGTACAAGAGAGAATTTACGAATGCCTCAAACTTCTCATGTGCAAGTGACTTTGTGAAGACATTTGCACACTGATCTTGAGTGAGGCAATACTGGAGCTAAATGTGTTGTTGAACATGCTCGCGTATGAAATGTACTTAAACCTCGATGTGCTTCATGCACTCATGAAACATTGGATTGCGAATAAGTTTAAGAACAACCTGATTGTCGCAATACAAAATCGTACGTTAAGTTTGTGTTACTCCCAATCCTACAAGTATGTGATGTATCCATATCGCTTCGTAGACAACCCCTGCTACACGATATTCTGCTTCAATGGAAGCTCAAGAAACAAAGTTATACTTCTTGCTCGCCCATGAGATTGATCAGATACTAGAAAGAAGACAAATTGAATATTATAGCTTTTGGAAATAATTGTGTTCTTTTATTTTGCCTCGACATTTCTTATCACCACACGTGATCTTTCATCAGGAGAATAGGATTTATGATTCGGGTGGTGTTCCGAAACGTCGAGGCAAAATAAAAGAACACATTTTTTCCAAAAGCTATAATATTCATTTTGTATGGACTGTAAAAGCATAAAATACCTAAGAAGACAAACCCTAATGTGGATTTCCTATTATCAACTGAATCTACATGATCTATATCCGTGAAACCTGTCAAGAAGAATTGAGCATTCTTCTTGTATTCTAGGCCACATTCCAGAGTTCCTCAAATGTACCTCGATATCCACTTTGTTGTTTTCTAGTGACTCATTTTCAGATCCTGCATGAACCGTGAGAGATAGATGATAGCACAATTAATATCTCGCCTAGTATATGTCAAGTAAATGAGACTCCCAATCAACTCGCGATAGAGAGTGGCATTTACTAGTGGCGATGGATCTAAACAAGACCATTGAAGTCTTGTCTCCATAGGTGTTGCAATAGGTTTATAGTCCATCCTATGGAATCTCTCAAGCATAGTCTCGGCATACTTCATTTGAAACACAAAGATGTCGTGCCCCTTTTGCCACACTTCCAAACCAAGACAGTAGTGCAATAGCCTGAGATCTATCATGTCATACAATCGTTTGAGATCATTCTTTGTTGCATCAATCATCTTTGCTAAACTGCCAATGATGACTAGATTGTCGACATATACAATTACAGTCACACCCTCCCCTCCTTAATCCTTGAGGTAGAGGTTTGGATCATATGAACTCTTCTAGAATCCATGAGGAATGAGATGCTGATCAATCTTTATATACCAAGGTTTGGGAACCTACTTGAGACCTTACAGAGACTTGATGAGTCTACATACCTTTTGTTCTTGACCATGTGAAACAAAACCCTTTGGTTAGGTCATGTACACTTGCAAATCTCTATTTAGAAAGACACTTTTTACTTCCATCTAATGAACTTTCCATCAACATTATGCAACCATAGCGAAGATCATTCTGATAATCTTTATCTTTGTTGTGGGAGCAAATGTCTCCTCGTAGTCAATGCCTTCTTTTTGTGCGTAGCCCTTTGTTACAAATCTTGCCTTATACTTGTCAATGTTTCCATCTGCTTTGTATTTGGTCTTAAAGATCCATTTGCAAGTGATAGGCTTCTTCTCTAGTGGAAGGTCAACAAGCAGCCATGTATTGTTTTTCATCAATGACTAATACTCTGCATCCATGGCCTCTTTCCAAGGCTTTGACTCTTGAGCTTCTCGAACTGTTGAGGGCTCAAATGATTCTACAACAATGCTCATAATGGAAAAATTTACATCTACATGAGCCATATTACGAGTCCTCGATCATGTAATGGAAGTGTCTAGGACTCTATCCAATTTTGCATCTCGTATTGTGCTTGTATACCACTTTGGCATACACTGAACAATATTAGTGAATGGTGGAGAACCTAACTGAACATCATAATTGTCCTCATTCTCACTACCACTATCAATGTTAGAAATGTTACAGGTCTAATGCTTGTTTTCGATAACTGTGTAGAGGGTGGATTGGTCTAACCCTTCCCATCGAATACAACATCCATGCTATCATGTATTTTCATAGTTTTTGGATCCATGAGTTGGTAGGCCTTCGACTCTTCATTGTAGCCAAAAAATATGCATGCCAATGATTTCTCGTCTATTTTTTTCTTTTCTTTGTAAGGACATGCATATATGCCTTACAGCCGAAAACACAAAGATGTAATATAGAAGGCTTATTCCCAATCCATGCTTCTTGTGGAGTAATACTATTGAAAGCTTTGATGGAAGCCCAATTCAACAAGTAGACCGTTGTGCAAACTGCATTTGTCCAGTATGTACGAGGCAAGTGTGAGTCCTCAATTATGCTGCTTACCATTTCCAAAATAGTGTGATTTCGCTATTTTGTAACACCATTTTTTTGTGGAGTGTAAAGTGTAATTAGTTGTTAGCGAATGCCATGTTATTTCAAGAATTCAAAAGACTCTTTACTAGTGTATTCCCCGCTCGATCTAAGCGGAGGACATGAATTCTACGACCAAATTCACGTTCCACAAAGGCTTTGAATTCTTTGAAGACTACAAAAGTTTGATCCTTAGTCTTGAAGCAATAACCAAGAGCTGAAAAAACTGAAATCTACTAAAACTAGAGCGCATGGGCCTACACAAATCTGTGTGCACCAAATCTAATGTGCCAGGAGCCCTCTATGTACTTGTGCCAAATGGAGCTCTATGTTGTTTTCTAGCTAAACAACTGGGAAATATATAAGTATTCTTCTTGAGTGAGGGAAGGCCTCACATCATGTTGTATCTATTGAGTGCAATCAGGTACGCAAAACTTAAGTGTCTATACCTTATGTGCTAGACATTCGCTGAGTCGGTACCTTTTGCAACTAAAGCTTGATTGGTTTTATGAACAACATCAAGCTAGAACATTCTGCTACACTAGAAGCTCTTGCAACAAGTTTCGAGCTTCAAGACTTGTCTTGAATGAGACATCTTTTTGTTGTTTTGCTAATCAAATGCAACCGTGAGGTTGTGATCAAGCAATTGATTTATAGGCAAAAGATTTTTGGTGGGACTAGGAACATATAGGACGTCAGTGATTGTACATCCATGATTTCCAAGAGGTAAGAAAATGTTACTTGTTCCTTGGACACTGTATGATGTATCATCTCCAAGAGATACATTACCTCGACAAGATGAAGAGGTCAAAGTAGTAAACTGATCCTTGTGTCTTGTCATGTGCCTTGTGGCACCAGAATCCATGTACCAGACTAAATTTTGGAGTGATGTCCTCAATTGTCTATGTAGCATAGACATAATCCTCATCTGAAGAACCATTATCTTCAGTAGTATTCCCATGTTGTTGTTGTGAAGATTTGTGTTTCCAAGTACGTGGAGACTATGGTTTCTTCTTCTTGTGTCCTTGTGGAGATTGTTGGAGGGTAGGCTTCCTATTGTTGGAGGAGCCCTAAGTAAATGCATTGCATCAGCAATCCTTCAATTCATGGCCTATTTCCCACATATATGATAGACCTTCTGTGAACAGGGTTTGTGCCCGTGTTGATTCTGTTAATTGTTCTGCTTGGGAGTGTTTGGAAGGCTTCATGGGCTTTTTTCCTTTCTGATGTGATGCAAATGCATGGATTCCTCTTACTGCAACATATTAACCAATTTTTCAAAATATGGTTTCATCTCTGATATATTGAGAGACGTCACAAAGATATTGTAGGCTGGTGGCAGTGCTCTTAAGACAATGGGTACCAGGGAAGCATCTAACACTGTCTCGTCCAATGCTTGGAGCAAGGCCTGTAGTATTGCAACACGACAAAGAAACCCTTCAACTTTTTCTCTTGTCTTCAACTTGAGATAGTGGAGCTAACTTTGTAGATGCAGGATGTTATTCTGATTCTTGGCTTCATAGACGTTAACATATGTGAGAGCAAAGTGGTATGTGGTACATAGACAATACATGAAAGGAATTCGTCCTATCAATGACACATACTTAGAAGGAAATCCTTGTTACGTGAGCCTAACGTCCCTATATACTTGTAATTTCCAACTTTCAAGATTTATGTCGAACGATAGTGATGAATGGATAATGGAGGAAATATTTAATGAAATTATACGAACCTTATTTCCTCGACGATTTATATAAACGATGCCACAAACGTCGTTGTTGCCGCTATGTTAGGTTGTAAATGCAATAGTTCAATGCGACGACATTCCTCATAAACACGAACTATAGGCATCGTCTATGTTGAACATTGCATTTTGTTTTGCAAGTGCAAAAATACAAAAACAATTAATTTGAGAATTTTCCAATATTCGGTAAAAAAAAGATCCATGCGATTTAAGACCAATAACCAGACAATGTGGCCAATTTCAAGTTTTGGGTAAGCACGATTTTTTAAGATAATGAATTAATTTGATTTTCAGGGGTTCCTAAAAGTAAAAAATAAAAAAATTCTAAAGTTTAATTTTTTTAAAACCATAGGAGTCGTACAAAAATCCTTAAAAATGTTTGTTTATGTTGGGATTTTAGTCATGATTGAAATTTTTTAGCTAAACATTCGACCCAGAGCTCTAGATATCACATGATTATTATTCTAAGCAATCAGACAGGAAAAAAATTAAATTAGAAAATTTAAAATAGTTGGAGCAAATTCCTCTAAAGGGTTTGTCAGGATGGATAATACGGACATCGCTGCAAAACTTTAGAGTTTGGGGCTTTACAGTTTTCCAGATTTAAAATTAATTGTTTTCCAGGCTTGTTAGGCAAAAAAAATGATTTCTTTTTAATTTTATAACTTTTGCCTTTAAAAATATTTGGATTTTTTAAATCAAAAAAATAAATGTTTAGCCCTAGTATTGCGTGAAGATATCAAACTTCAGCTAAAAAAGAAACAAGAAATTTTAGCCAATAACATGTGTATGCAAATTTGAGCTTTGAAATGGAGTGCTCATATGCAGCCATGGCACCTCCCAGGTGCTAGTTTGTGTTGATCTAACTGGTTTTGCCTACTTGTTGAGGTTCCAAGAATGATTCTTGGGCTGATTTTAACCTCCAGATTTTAATTTTCAGCTACGCATGGTGAATAAATTAAAGAATGGCGCTCCAAACAATAGCTGAGAGCTTCATAAAAATTGTTGCAAGCAGGTTGGTGGGCTGGGCTCCATCAGATGGGCATCCTCCTCTCCTTGGGATATGCTTATACTTGATGGCAGCTATGGTGTCCTCTTCATAAGTACAAACCCAATGTCTCTCCTCCTTTTCAGACAATGTTTCAAAAAGAAAATAGATAACACAGCTTCTTCAGGAAAAATGAAAGCTTCTATTTTTTATTTTTTTTTGATTTTGCTGATTGCTAATTGATTGATACAGGCTAGAATTTGCACAGGGAATGAGAGTGATTGTGCCACTTTTAAGCTTTGCACAGGAGTGCATTGGTGATCCTCCCTTTCTTTCTCTCCTCTCTAATTTCCTGCTTCCCAAGCCTTTCACTCTCAAAGTCCTACTCTGATACCAAATCTGAGCAAAATAATAACAAAGCTTTATTCCATCACTTAGAAAATGCATTAGCAAATACAAGTTTATATAAAAAATTAACCCAGTATAATTGACCCCTATAAACAAGGGATATGAATTATCCTGCATTCTAAATATTTACGTGAGTTTCTTGTGTATTGAACAAACTCACAACTACACCCTATTTTACTATTTGTGAGTTGTTATTTTATAAAACAACCTCACTTACAAAATCTATGATGGATTAAATAATTATTCTAATTTCTTTACTCTAACAATCTATTGAATCGGTCTCCAAAAAAAGTGGCACAAAAGAAAACTCCAGAAAAAGCATAGTCTAGATGAAAACTTCAAGTAAGTCATCTCAAAGTTTTTGATTCAGTTGTATATGCATGGGTAAAACGAACCAAACTAGATAGAAAATGCAAGAATTTGATGTTTACAGGATATAGGGAGCACCATAAAGCATATAGGTTAATTGATTTGGAAACTAACAAAGGATGCTTTAATCGGGATGCCGTAGTTGATGAGAATGCAGGGACATTTCAGATAAAGACTGAGAAGAAATCAGATCATAAAGTTGCAGCCACTACTATTAGAATAAGTTAGTTATAAGGTAAATAGATTGAGTCAATCTACAATAAAGCCTATTATTCACTATTTCTTGCTATTGTAGTTCCATAGATTCTTGTGCTAATGTTAGCACAAACGTAGTTGGGTTGATAGGTTTGCTTTCTAGATTGTAGGTTCCAATCTGGCTATATAATAGCCATTCAACATTGTAATAAGTTCCAATCTGGATTGAATATGATATCAGAGCCAAAATAAGATAAATCTCTGAAGACCCTGTGAGGGAGAAGTCTTGTGAGGTGTTTGAGTGCAGTGTAGTGCCGGGAAATCAAAACCTCAAGAGTTAAAAGAAATTTTCATTATTTTTTGTTTTTGCTTGCTAGAGAGAGCGTGAGAGTAGAAGCATGGTGTGACAGGAGAAGTGCACATCAAGAGCAATATTGTTTTTTGGAAGCATTATTGTTTTTTGTTTCTGTTTGTTCTCATTGTGGGCATATAAGGCAGATGCGCTGCCAAGAGAAAAATAGTAGGCACATCCAGTGAATGTTTTGCTGTCAGAAGAAAGAGTGCCCTTTGTCAAAAGTAAGGCACAGCAGTGCAGCCTGAAGAGAATAGTGTGATCTTCAAAAGAGAAGCATGGCTGGTGGAGCAAGTCTAGTGGCATAAAGAGAACCTCTCTCTGAATAAAAACGAAGCTTTGAACAACTCTAAATATAAATGCAGCTCTATTCATTTGTCTTTTGTGCTGCAGCTATTTGCCAGGAAAGAGGCGCTTCCAGGCTGAACATGGGCATAACGGAGCAGCAGCAGCGGATGACAGCGCCCTTGTTGGAGCAGAGAGAGGCATTAATGCCAGGTTAAGGAGGCGCAGCTGCTAGTTGCAAAGTGCAGGAAGAGAAGCGTGGTAAAATGGCGCTTATGTGAAAGACTGTACAGCACAGACAAAAGTTTGGTGCAGCTTTATTACATTAATTTTCTTTGTTGTTTGTGGCTTGAGGGAGGCGTACGTTGACTATCTGCTGAAAAGAATATGGAATCAGGTCTTAGCTGATTCCCCAGAAAAGGCACAGCCATACAACACCCTCTAGGCTCTATACACAGCACAAAGCAAAAGTAATTAAATTGATGACTTTATAAATTTTTCAGAATAGTTTGTTATTATTAGAATTTAGGGCAAAATTATTTTGCTTATTAAAATTAATAGTTTATAAATTTTATTAAATTGTAAAAAAACTTTATAAAAATTTAATAAATTTGCTTTAAAATAAACCTATAAGACATTTAATTCTGTATCTGAAAATTTGCCTGGAAGGGAGTTTTTTCTCAAAAAATCTTGTTGAGTCTAGTAAGGAATCTGACACTGTAGTTAAGAAATTTTGGTCCAAAAGTTTGTAAAACTCCAGATTTAATTATTTCCATGTTTTTAAGTAGTCTAGGTGGTCTAGGTGTAAGGTCAAAATGGTCAGTATACATCAGATTCTGTTGCCTGATCTCACAAAATGAACGGAAAGAACTATAGCTTATGGTGTCACAAAATACTTACCGTGTGAGTATAAAAATATTAACCAGATTGTGCTAGGTAAAAAATAGAGTCTCAAATAATGCAGACGACTGAGAAAATACATAGAGAGACATTAATGCTAATGAAAATGTCAATTGTCGATAACTTAGTGCCAGAGGTTAGAGATGCTGCTGTAGCGTCCAAATTGTGAAAAACATTGCCTACTAAATATCAAGCATCAAAAGTTGGATGGGCTTTGTATTTGAAAATTTTGTTGTTTTCCACTAAGCTACAGGAAGGAAGTTCTATTCAAAATACCTCTTACTTCTAAAGGATCTTGATGATCAACCGACTACCATTGAGAAACCAGTGGATGATCAGGATAAGGTTGCATTGGTATTGCATAGTTTACCTTCATACTTCGATTCGTTTGTAGAGTCACTACATTTAATTGCAAAAACACAAACACTTGATTTTGAAAAGTTGTCAACTCTTCTCATGCAGAAGGAGCGGAGGCAAGATCATGCAAAAACAATAGCTTCAGATTCTATAGAGTGCATTCAATGCACATCAGTTCAAAGGCAGAAGCATACAATTCGGTATTAGTAACTTGTCAAGGGATGAGGATTTTAAAGGTGGTAACAAGTCACAATCAAAAAGTCACTATTGTAAGAAGCCAAGACATCTCAAGAAAGATCCTCACAAGAGATAATATGACCTAACAAATGGTCGAAAGCAATCACAATATGCAAATGTTGTTGAAGGAGATGAACAAGGGGCAACAAGTGATTTTGCATTCATGGCAAATTAGAACCAATCCACAGAATCTAGAACATGGCATTTTGTATTAAGTGAACCCTGACACCATACATGTCACAGATACTATATGATAATTTCATTGAAGACAATAGTAATAATTAATTTGTTTCCTTGGGTGATGATTGGACTCACTTTTTAAAAAAATTGGAGATGTTCATATAAGTTTGAACAATTATGTTAATTATATTTTGAAAAATGTTCGATATGTGCCAGATATGAACAAAAATCTTTTATCTATAAGTAAGATAACTATAAATCATAATCTTTGTGTAAATTTCAAGGAAGAAATCCTAATCTTTGAGTAAATTTCAAGGAAGCAAATGTATGGTCACTAGTCTTCATGCTAACAAAGTAACTGCTATTGGAATTGGTAAAAAGGGTTGTATAAATTGGTCGACCCCAAATCAGAAAAACGAATATGCACTTGCAGTGGTTGAAAGAACTACTTTACTTTGGCATGAGAGGTATGGTCGCCTCAATTATCAGTATCTAAATGTAGTAAGTAAAACTTGTTATCCCCCGTTTTTTAACTTCGGGATGACAGCCAAATTGCACTCCTACAAGCAATTGGAGGTAAATCAGGATCAAAGTTAACCAAGAAATTGAAAGATGAGGCAGTTGACTCTATCACACAATAGACAAGGCTTAACATGCCACTTAGTATGTCATTTCCAAGCAAACTCATAGAGGGTGGATCTGCATGGAGAAAATTCAAGCACTGACATTTGTGGGCCCAATCCGAATTTCGAATGGCATAATAATATTCAAATATAATACTTTTATTATAATTAATCGATTTTCATTTATAGTCATAAAAGGGGGCAAGTCAAGTATTGCAAAAGGGACATAAAAGCATTTATTAATGCTATCATGTAATGCTTATAAAAGCACTCGTAGATGTGAAAATAAAAAAGGAGTTAACATCAATTTTATTTGACATCATTTTGATTTAAAGTCAATTTGACTTAACATCATTTTGATTTAACGTCGAGATTAAGTTAAAGTCAAAATCAAGCTGTGAATATTTTGAGTTATTAGTTGAAGTTAAATTAATTCTTTTTAGAATTAATTACTCACTAGTATTATTAAATGCAAATGTCACAATTGCATTTAATTTTGTAAAAGTGCATGGGTAATTAAAAGAAAATGTGGGCAAACTCTAGTTAGAGCAAGTAAAGCTTTAGGTTGAGTTAGTTCAAAGGTTGGTTCCACTTTCTTTGTGGGTGAAAAATATGTACAAAAGAGATAATTTTGGATTATGGACAGGGTTCTTTCTTTCAGCTGTTGGGGAAGGGCTGGCTGCAATTTTTGTTGTATGTGTATTTTGAGACTTGTTAATGGAATATAAGCAAATGGGTGAGATCAATCTCTTGCTCTGTGGGTTTTTAATGCTCTTTGTTTTTTAAATTTGCATTGTTGTTCATCGATAGAAAAGCCATTAAGATTTTGTATTTTCTGTGGTTGTGTGCAACATAGTGTTACAAACTTTGTGTTGAAACGCCTGTGGATAGGATTTGTACCAAGCGCACACAATCTGAATTTTTAGAAGACTTTGTACTTCCAGGCAACCTTTTGTTTTGATTACATCTACCACTCTTATTTTCATTTCCATGTGAGAGGAGGAATTTTCCATTCATTTTTATCGAAATCCAAGTTATCCAAACAATCCTCTTTGTTTATTTTGTTCTGAGCTTTCTAACCTTCACCTCCATCTTCTTCCATTTTCAGCTTTCTCAATTTCCTTTTTTATTTCCTTTTTGTGCTTTCTAGCCAAAAGTACTCAAACACCCCAAAAAACCATATCGTATGAGGAAGCTGCCCCTCTCAAATGCAGAGGCAAATCACCCTTCCCTGGTGATTTCTCCAATGTTACAAAATTATGTCATTGCCCGTTGGGCAAATCAATAAAACAAATAAGAAACCACAACAACATAATTTTGCAAACAAGACTGATATGGTGAATGGACTTCCATCCATTAAAGAAAACAAAACAAGACTAATACGGTGTTAGATGAGCAAGCATATTCAACATCCATTTGATATTGGTAAGGCATGCTAAGACAAAAGACTATTGGACTTGTTACATGCGGATTTGTATGGTTGAATGAAAACACTTGCAATGTCTGAAGCTCAATATTTCTTGTTAATAGTTGATAACTTTTCTAAGAGAATGCGGGATTATTTTCTGTATAAAAAATCAAATTGTTTCTCTAATTTTGTTGCATGGAAGGCTTTGGTAGAGAAGCAGACATGTAGATAGGTCAAAGTTCTCAGATCAAATAATGGACGCGAGTTCATCTCAAAACAATTTAAATAATTCTACAAGAAAGAAGGTATACATAGGCAATATACTACCCCATACATTCCGCAACAAAATAAAGTCGCGGAAAGGAGAAACGGGACAATTATAGAGATGGAACGGTGCATGGTGTAAATTTGGAATGTACCTTTTTGATACTGGGCAAAAGCTGTGAATATAGTTGTTTACATCCTTAATAAAAGTCCTTGTAAAGTTATAGAAAACATTACTCTCGAGAAAGCATGGTCAAGTAGAACGCCCTATACAAGTGATTTTCATATTTTCAATTGCATTGTTTTTGTATTTAGCAAAACATACATGTTCATTGGCTATAGTGAGTAGTCTAAGGTATACAAATTACTAGATGTCTCTACAAACAAAATTGTAATAAGTAGAGATGTTGTAGATGAGAAAATACCATTCTTTTTTTATAATGGTAAATCTACAAATAATAATGTATGGATATCTACTAATAATATTTCTAAAACAAGTTCCGGTGTTAAAATTGAGCAGAGCTTAGAATTGAAAACGTCAACAGATTCGAATTCCAAGGAGGGATCTAGTGGTGAAGAGAGCGTTTCTCAATCTTCATAGTAGATTCAAGAGGGCCAACACAAGAGACCAAAGTGGTATTGTTGACCAAATTTGACCCTGTAGGTCAAATTGGGGCACCTATAGGTAAAAACTTAAGTTTTAAGTGTTTTAAGGGTTTAATACATGTCACAAGGTGTTTTATAGGTTAATTAATGTCATTTGATGTTATACTAGCCTTGGTCCTTAGTCATTTTAGTCATTTTGAGTCATTTTAAGATCAAAAAAGGGGCATTTAATGACTTGTACGGATATTTGAGAAGTGTGATGGTTCCAAAAGGTGATGTCACATGACATGTCCTAAGAAGTCTTAATCAACCGTTGGTAACTGAAAGTGGCATGTGCTTCAAAAGAAAAAGCAATTTTCATGAAAAAAATGTGAGTTTGGCATTTGTACGGCTCATGGGAAAGTGTGCCACGTGGGAGAAGATCATGGAATGTCTCTTCAGCTTCCCCAAGCTCAAATCCATGTTTGAAATGCTCTGGAAGTGTCAAAATTGGGCTAAAACCGTTCTGCTCCTTTTTCACCCTTCTTGACAAGCAAAAGCAGTCTTCAGGTTCATGCTTAGTACAGACAGCTGAAGAGGTTTCAGGACAAATGCTTTTGGGAGGTGAAAGTACACTCAAAGACCATTTCCATTACAAGAGTTCGAAAAATGGTGGTCTGTGCTTTATGAACCATCCTCATGAAGTGGCCTATGTTTTTTTGTTTGTTGCTTTATGCACCCTATAGGTTTTGCTTCATTTTTGGCAAGTCTGTACGAACCAATTGGTGATATTGACTCCAGAGGATGTTGGCTTCCTTCTCTGATGTTCTCCATGCTTTGTTTCACGTTTCAAGGTGTTTGGATGAGTCAAACAGCTCAAAGTTGCAAGAAGATACACCTTTCTGAGTTACAGGCAATTATTCACCATTTTCAGGAACTTCATGCTTGTTCATGGTTTTAGAGGGTTGTGATAGGTCCATCATCATGTCTCCCATGTTGTGGTGATCACCTTTCCTTCATGATTAGTCTCATAACATCATGCTTGGATGCAACTTTCAGTCCATAGTCATACTCAGTCAGCTCCCATCTACTCTTCAGCCTTAGTCATGGCTTGTAAAGGTTCTGAGGATGTCTGTAGAAGTGTGATGAAGGTTTAAGAGTTGTGGTATATCCTCTTAGAACATGAAATAGTGAAGTAAGCTTTCAAATAGTGGAGAAAATGCTATGGCAATGCACATTGTTCATACTTGTACTCACTGTATGCCATGGAAGTGCACCTATAGGTGCTTGGAAGAGGATAATCATGTTGAGAGTAAGGTTTTGAGACCTGCTTAGAGACCCCATGGTTGCAAACAATGCATTGTAAGAGAATAAAAGGGGTTGAACTGATCAAAGGTCCATACATCACATATTGTTTGAAGGATGTTCATATTGTCTGCCTGTATGTGACAGTAACCACCTACAAGTGGCTTAGCAAAAGACTAAGAACTCTCAATGGAAGATTTCTTGACATGGTGAAACCTCCTTTGGAGTCTTGATATCTTGTATGGATAAAGGTAGTCACGTTTGTAGTGTCAAATTGGCAAATATAAGTGTTAAACCTTGCTTAAGGATTCAATGACTGTATTCAGGGCTTCAGTCCCCAAAATGAGGAAACAGAGCCCCTGTGGGTTTTAGGGATAGCATAAAACATAGTCTCAAAGACTTCCAGTGCCTCTAATTGACTAGGCTTTATAGCCTCTAGCAAGGACATGAACCTCACAAAGTTTAAAGGGCAGATGATCAAGGGAAGGCAATAGTTGAAGGTCCTAAAGTTGTCAACTAAATCACTGATTTCAAGCAGTAATATCTCCAGGAATTGAGTCCTTGAGCAACTTTGTCTTCCAAGTTGGCAGTCAAAAGCATGTTTTCATGTTTAAACCACCTTATCAGGTGAGAAGGTATTTCAAAGAGTAGAAAGGTCACCTAAAAGGATGTTATATTATGTTTTGCCTCCCCATAGACATCTACAAGTGTCCCTTCTCATGGAAATACTCACCTACAGCTGTAACTAAGCAGACAGTGGGCAATATATGGTGCCTAGGTAATGGTCTAGGCTACCCAAGGTGAGCTGCACGTCTTTTGATCCATGTTTTGTTTCAAGTGTCAAGTGTCATGCATGATGGAAAATAACGGTCCTGACAGTCTGTAGGGTGTAGCCAAATGGAATCTAAAGCATCGCATGATGATAAAAATTATCTAACAGCTGGAAGAAGGATGTGTTTCAACTTCCTAACAATTTCTTGATTGCATGCCTATATTAGGCATGAACATTGTTGTGAAATGGTTAGCTAAAAGTAGCTTAAGATAACTTGAGGCTTAAGGTAGTTGGGAGATTAGAGGTTGGTTGGCTAGTTTTTTAGAAGGTAGATAAAGAAGAACTCTACAAAGACTACAAATTAGCAAGATCTGCAAGAAAGGAGCCAAACCAAAAAGAATCAAGCTTGGTTCAAGCAGAGATTTATGCAAGTCATAAGTCTGTGATTGAGGTAGGTTGTAACGCATCTTATAGGAGATTGTAGTGATACTGCAAGTAGGTTGTAAGTCTGTAATCAGACAATAGGTGTGTTTGCAAGTTGTAATTCCTTCATTGACGTCAATAAAGTTTATGTTTATTCCATATTGCTTTCGCATGCATGGCTGTGAGTTAGTCCATTGTTTGGGTTGAATTTGAGGGTTGTGTGGTCTAAGCCCGTCCTTCATTGGACCCCCTAACTGCAACTGCATCACACAGCCAGGTCCAAAATAAGGTTGAGTTCTATCACCAATGCATCCCCTTGTATCTAATTGACTTCACAATGGTCAACTTCTCATCCCACCAATATTTTTCATTCCCACACTCCCCTTCCCACCTCTGCCCTTGGCCCCCCGCTATTCTAGCTTTTGTTTGTCAGCTACAACAAACTAAGCAAGTGATGGAGTATTATGCCAATGTCCAGTACACGACAATAATGGGTGTCAACAAGAAATAATGACGACAGAAATAATGATTTAGGCAATATATAGAATTGAAGCAACAATGACGCCAAAAATGTAGGCATGCAATATTAGCAAGATAGATATGGAATGCAACAGAATGAAAACATCAATATGTAGATGGAATCAACCAATAATTTCTACCACAATATAATAATCATGATCACAATATACGAGGAAATGGAACTTGTTCATTGATATGTTTAAACATGCATGGTCTCTAGTGCAATCCTAACATGTATGATCTAACAATAGGACAGCATGTACAAATACAACTCAATGAAACGAATAGAAAGAAAAGGAGGTAAGTGCGACAGTCGACCCTAGTGGTCACTATGTCAACAACCCACCTAGCTCAAAATTATATCAGTTCATAACTCAAGTACATCATATGATATGTATTAACATTCTTTTATTCATGATTTTTTTCTTATTATGGTAGCTAAGCTTATGAACAAAATGTGCTCTACGTCAACATGTTTGTTTGCCACTCTACACCCTATCCATTGACCTTCAAGGCAAATCCAAAGAAGTAATGCGAATGCAGTGAACATGTCTCTCAATGGAAACCATAGTTTCCAGGATAAATACAACTATGAATTTTTCATGCTTTTTTTTCTTATTATGGTAGCTAAGCTTATGACCAAAATGTGCTCTACGCCAACAAGTTTGCTTGCCACTCTACACCTTAACCATTCACCTTCGAGGCAAATCCAAAGAAGTTATGCAAATGTGGTGAACATGTCTCTCAATGGAAACCATAATTTCCAGGATAAATACAACAATTGAATTTTTCTGCCTCTTTTTCACTCAAATATGGTATAGGGCATTGGTGGCATATATTGAGAAGTTGTGCACAGCCTTTTCCCCTTCAAACATTGTAATCTATTTCCCAAGGATTTTTATGGCAGTAACAACTGCAAGAGGTTGTTGACCACAACAATTAAGTAAACTTTCCGCTACATCTTCATTGTTAGCCTAGTCTTTATAAGAACTATCGGTAAGCCTCAGATCTTTGACAGCAATTCCACTGATTGCAATACTTTCACGTAGCCTCCATTATAGAGCATTCAAGATCCAACAAAGAACTCTTTTGATCTTCTTCATAAAGCTAAACATTTTCTTAAAAAAATGATATTCAAAAGATTCTTAATTATAAATAGTTTAATATAGAATCTACTTCAATGAAAAACTGTGTCAAGAAAGTAATTTTGATCCCAATGTTATGATCCACCATCTGGAATCTGGTTGGAAATCTGTCATATAAAAATCTACCACTTGAACTTTAAAAAATATGAAATCTATTGTAATATTATTATATCTCTGCTGAAATAAGTAGCTAATACTTCTACCATCTGTTCTTCACTGATGAACAGCTGAATCCAGATATCTGGAATCCAAATTAAATTTTGAAAAATTGTTTTTCAATTTAGATATTGTATTTTTGTGGAATTTTTCCCTGTGGAGTACTTTCATACACAAATAATGACCACGTTGACTATTTCCATGCGTAGTCATTACCTTAGTGAACTTTAACTCATGTATCTTGATAATAATCATCAAGACACGCGAGAAGCCCACAAAGCACGCAAGCACCTTTGATGATTTGTTTTTTAATTCCTAAGACTGAAATCTGAAATTTCTGGCTAAGGATCTACAGTATTCAGACCACAAACGAAACCAATGCCAAAGTCTGGAAGAAGAACATTGCAACCCAAATAGCATTTCTAGGAAGCATATGAGATTAAATAATAATTTTTCTTGAGAAGCCAAGGCGCCAACCCAGGCCAATTAACCTCCATGAGTTGTTTGGGCATTTCACTTGGCCAATAAAAAGCCTTAGTCAACTATCCACACACAAAAATCCCTTTGCTCTAAAGGATTAAAGCTGTTTTATTTTATTTTTAAATCCACATGGGCCAGTAGATGATTGTAACTCCCTCATTATAATGTTTGTGTTCCCAAACAACATATTTTTTTGATATAACGTAACGAGCTATGTTGACATAAAGCCCAAATTTTATCTAGTTTAGAACTAGGTTCATTGTATCTATTCATAGGTTTTTAACAGCTTGTAGAGGAAGCTACCGGAAGGAATGTTCTAGTAAGTGGTGATAGGTGAATATCACTTTTATTGCAATACCGTAGGCGAATATCACTTTCATTGTAATACCATAGGTAGAATATCACTCTTATTGCGTCTAGGAATTAGCTATACATAGGAGATCGATTCCCCATTTAGTGATTTATTTGTTTCCATTATCAATACAATTTCTGTGTATTTTATCACATCTCTAGGAGGGAGCATATTTTCTCTCACTTAGGGGATGCAAGTGTGAGTGCTGTCTAAATATTGGGTGTGCAAGTAACCCCATCTTTGTTCAGTTGGTGTAGTTCAATGGGTGTCATATAAGGAGAAACAAAGTGTCTTGTTGTAGTGTGCCTGTACATAAGTGGGTGTGCAGGTGACCCCATCTTTGCACACACATTTATGGACAGCCACACTACAACAAGACGTTTTGTTACTCCTCATGTGACGCCCATGATGCTCTGTAACTCCCTCGATATTCTTTGTAAATCTCTCTAACACCTAAGATGGTTTTAAACTCCCTCACTTTCTATAACTGCCTATGACACCTAAGATGCTTCATAGCTTCCTTTTTTTTTTAACTCCTTGCGATAAGGCTCCTTATAACTCATATGACCTCTAAAACAATATTCGTATAACTCAGAAGAGTCCTTGTCCTGTGACACATATTTATGACACACATTTGCGACTCAATTATTTGACTATGTTTCTAATAAAAATAAGCAATGACTTTATTTTTCTCCCTAAATACAACCTAGGATCCTAACAGATGCATTAAAATGATAAAATTAGATTTAAGGAAAATACCTTTGGTTATGAAGGCTTCTAACAGTAAACTCCACCGTAATAGGTAATTTACATCGAACATTTGGAACCATTTGTAGTAAACAAACTGCTGGATAGATTCATTCATGTCTGACATATAGGAATTTGTTGTCCTTGGCTAGAGTATCTTCCAAATAGAAAATTTAATTTCATGACATCTATCATTTTTGTAGTGACCGAATGTTTTATTTGTTTAGTGAGAAGCTCTATCTTTTACATAGCATTTGGATGAAGAGAATGCATTCACTTGACTTTAACACAACTGTCAATAAAGTCTATGCAGAATTACAACAAAAACTTACATGCAATTCCATTGAAGCATTTCTAATATGTTTGTGACAAAACCCCCAAAACAAGTGTGATGTCTCATCCATGCATCAAAAGAGACAATTGACGAGCAAAGTAGAAAGTGTCATATAAATAAGATTTCTCTTGCCAGAAAACTGCACCAAATATCAATCATACAGGACATCAGGAAACACATTTGAATTCTCCCTCTCCCTCTCTATGAAGTATACTTGCCTGCAGAAAATTTAATGATTCCGACCAGGCCAAAAATAGTCTGTATCCGGGGAGTCTGACCTGAATGATTAATAGGCATCTCTCCTGCACATTGATAGCATTATGTATCAGATTTGAGCTAAGTTTACGGCTTAAATACGAATGTCAAATAAATAAGAAATAAACTTTAAAGCGAGTTGGATACCATACCAGCACATGATTTCTCCTAGTAAATTTTTCAAGGTGATGAACCTTTCTCCTAGTAAATTTTTCATGGTGATGAACCTAAATTTGCTATATCCTTGTCATCTAACATTCATTTCGGGGTCAAATTATAGATATCCATCTAGTCATGTTCTTCATTTTGATAAAGCTAAACATACAATTCTGCATTTTTATACAGCTAAAGAGGATCACATTTGAGGTCAAACAATGTGCAATAATGCTTTTTTACTTTTCCCTCATCATACATATGTCAAAAACATCTTCCATGATTCATTCAGGGAATTAACACTGTGATCTCAAACAAAACTTATGAGGTACTTAATCAGACAACCTGAATGATATAGAAAAAGTGAAACTCGCCTATTGATTGTAATGCTCCATCCATGCGACTAATGGATAAAAGATCATGGTGCCCACCATCTGTTGGCTCAATTATATACTGTTCTGGAAATTCCCATAAACGCATCCGGTTACAAAGGTTTTGTTCTGAATTAGCTTGCTCCATATTTTGTTCAAGGAAATGTGGTTTGGAAACAGGTCCCCTACCAAGACAAACTGGTTAAATTTTAGAAGTCTGCAGAAACCTGTACACTATGAACTTATAAGCATGGTTGCATATTTTCAGGGAGCACAAAAATGAAATGAAATAATTTTAACCATCTACAAGACTTGAGTTGCCTTATAAAAGAACATGTAACTACTAACTAGTATCATTTTGTTAACAAAACTGCTAAATAAAACATTGGCAAAACTTTTTTACAAATTATTAAATTTGCCAAGATTTACCAGTTTTAATAGCAAATCCCGTTATATATATGAGTGTGTATACATATAAGGTGTAAAATTGACCTTTTAAGGTAAGCATATATATAGAGAGAAAGATTCCCTAACTAGTCCATACCGAGAAGACGAAGGCAAGTATGATAGTGATGGTGATGGTGATTGTGATAGTGATGCAAGTTAAGGATTTTGGATCGAACTGGCCAACAATAAGGTCTCTAAACAGAGATAGAATGACATTCATGTAAATGGGAAATGGGTTGAAGGAGTTTGATCTAGTAAGGCATTTGCTGGGCATGTGTTGAGGTGTGTTAAAGGGGATTACTGTGCCAGTGCCCTCCCATAAAATTTGAATGAGCATATCATACATGTCAAATCCATTATGCATAACCATATTGATCAGTTCCTGAATATCCAAACCATTGATGCTTCCAATACCAAATTTGACGTAAGGGCAAACAGACCGGAAGAAGTGCAGGCAAGCTAAAGCAACTAATTATAAGGGAAAACAATGTTTACAACTGATAAGAAATTATTGACCTACATTCTTTGAGCTCTGCAGAATACTACCAGATCCTATATTTTCTAAGTTGAATTGCTATTTTGGATAAGCCCCAGAACTATCCATCTATTTAAGGTAAGCAAAATTCAATTGAAATGTACGCACAGAAAATCATGTACCCGATATTCAAATTGAAATCCTTGTATGTATGCAGCGCGTGTAGCAGTGGGATAGGAGGAGGAGAAGGCTGCGTCGTTGTTGCTATGCCGGAATTAATGACGAGGAGTGCTGTGACGGGGGTTTTGGTATGTCAAATGCAGTTTAAATGGGGAAAGGATGTCATCATCCTTATTGAGACCCATGAACATGATGGGTGTAGGATCCCGGATTTTGAAGGGTATAAAAAGACGTCAGTATGGAATGAAATAACTGATAGTGGCAAGGGACATGGTGGAGTGGCAGTTTTAATTAAAGAGGAATGGGACAATATTGTGAAAGTGGAGAAAGAAGATCCAAACAAGCAGTTCATATGGCTTAAAATTACAAAAAACCAAGTCACAACAAGGATGGCAGCACGCTACTTTGCTCCAAAGGGATCAAAGTTTTATAAGAAAAGGAATCTAGATCGTGAAGATCCATTTGCAGCGCTAAAAAAAGACATTTCTATTTTTAGTAACATGGGAGAAATAGTAATAATTGGAGACTTTAATGCAAGAACTGCAAACAATCAAGCTCTCAATTTGAAAAACAACATAGAGAAAGATAACCCCCTATGGTTAGAGGAAGAAAACAACCAACTTTGGGACAGGGTCTCACAAGATAGCAAAAGTGCAGTGTCACACTTCGGGGCTGAACTCTTAGGGCTTTGTAGTTCTTACAACATGGTCATCTGCAACGGTATGAGAGCATGGCCCGAATCAGGGAAAATCACATGCAAAACGTACAATGGCCAAAGTGTAGTAGATTATGTCATTTGTTCGCAGAGCTACACATCGAGATTGATGGAGGTTAGGATTGGGGACAATATATTGGAGTTGAAATCAGACCATAATCCAATTCATATTAAAGTTCACATTCTCATAAGGAAACAACAGGAAGAACAAGTCCACTTTGGCCAAAAGAAGGACACTCCCCAAAGGTAAAATCCTTCTTAATCATGAGAATCAAGAAATCTTTAGAGCCGCAATCAAACAATTGCTCAGAGATCACGAAGAAAAAATAACTAACATAAAGAACTAGTCTCTTAGAGAGAACACACTGATTCCCCTAATACACAAGGCCTTAAATGGTTGTAAGAGAGCTAGACCCAAGAGAGGAATAAGAAATACTTTCCCGGCAAACCCATGGTTCGATGAGGAATGCAAGATAGCAAAAAGAAATCTGTGAAAGAGAGGTATGGACAAAGAGCATAAGGAGTACGTAAAGATGCTACAGAATAAGAAAGAGAAGTATGTAAACATCAGAAGAATAGAGTTGATTGCCCTCGGAAAAAATAACCCTAAAAGATTTTGGAAAGAGCTACGTCAAAAGAAGAAACAAACAGAAAATAATATCACCAGAAACCAATGGCTTGAGTATGCGAAGCTAATATATGAGAGGGACCAAGATAAATCTGGACCCCCAATAATCTATGTGAATACAAAACTCTTCAACACCGAAGACATCATTCAAGGCATAAAATAATTAGCAAGTGGGAAAGCTCAAGATATTGATGGGCTGCAAGCGGAGTACTTAAAGTGGGGTGCTGACGTATTGGCACCTCATATCAAACACATCTTCAATAGGGCCATCTAAGAGGGCTTCCCGAAAGAGTGGACGACTAGTGTGGTTATCCCTATCTTCAAAAGCGAGGATACCAATAACCCGTCAAATTATCGTACTATCATGGTTAAACCCCTCCTTGGTAAACTCTTCGAAAGCATGATAGAGCGCAGAATCAGCATGTGGGCAGAAAAAGAAGGAAAAAGAGCTAAGGGCCAAGTTGGATTTAGACCGAAGCACTCTACTATTGATCATGGAGCTACACTTAGGTTCTTGATTGAAAAAATATGGGAACACTCAGGGAGACGATACCTTTTGCTGCTTTGTCGACTTCAAAAAAGCCTTTGACACGGTCCCTCGTGACAAACTTTGGAATAGGATGAAGGAGCTAGGGGTTTCAGATGAGCTCAGAGCTGTTGTCCATAGATTATATGAGCAAGTAAATGCTGAAATCAGAACTAGTGATGGAATGTCAGAGTGTTTTGACAGTGATATAGGGGTCAAACAGGGTTGCCCACTTTCACCAACTTTATTTGGACTGTACATTGATAAATTAGAAGAATGGTTAAATAAAGATAGTGGGGAGGGGATTCAACTAGCTAAGGATGCTAAAAATTGCTTCTTTATGCGGATGACCTCATTTTAATTGCCAGAACAGCTAACAGCTTGAGGGAACATTTGAGAGCACTTGAAAATTTTTGCCAAGAGGTTGGAATGCAAGTGAACACAAGCAAGACCAAAGTAATGATCTTCTCTTTGAAAAGAAAAAAGAAACAATATACCTTTACCTTTGAAGGCAGCCCGTTAGAGATAGTCGAAGAGTACAAGTACCTCGGGCTTGATTTTCATCACAAGCTCAGTTGGGAAACGTGTAGAGCAAAAAGAATCCAAGGAAGATGGAAAGCGTTGTACTCTCTTCAAAATAGGTGCAGGACTGTGGAGCTATGGGATTGGAAGACTAGGAGAACACTCTTCGGTTTGTTGGTCATCCCGGTGATTCTTTACGAGTGTGAAATTTGGGGCAACAGTATGTCAGATCAGAAATGGAAACAGATAGAGAGAATCCAAAAACACTTCATCATAAGCAATCTCAAAGTCAAGAATTCGGTGTCGTATGAGATCCTACTTACTGAAATGGGGTCCTTCCCCCTAGAGGCATCGGCGATGATACGGTTACTAAGCTACCTCAAGAAGATTCAAAACATGAAAAAGCACAAGTGGCCTAGACTAATTATGGAGAAAGAGCTAACTAGAAGAAAGAACACTTGGAGGAAGCAAAATGACAAATGGGTAAAGAGGCGGGATATTAGCATGCAGGAGTGCCCAAATACTAATGAAGAAATAAAAAAATATGTGAGAAGAAAATTCAAGGGCATCATGTGGACAAAACAAATGGGCCGTAAAAAGGAATAGTACCTCAAAGAATTCAACCCCACAGGGGATTTTGAAGAAAAACCTTATATAGGAGCAGACATTAAGTGGAAAGCAAAAATGTTGATTGCCCAACTTAGGATGAGCTCTCATCATCTTAGGTGTGAAACGGGTAGATGGCTAACTCCCAAAGAGGATTGGGATGAGAGAATATGCCTCTTTTGCAACAAAGGCGTGGTGGAGACGGAATGACACTTTCTCTTGGAGTGTGAGGCATACAAAGACATCTGATACAATTATGGTGAAACTTTGAAAATCGCCAACCTGGACACCCTGTTTGAAGCAACAAGGCTGGGTAATACGGCAAACCTCGTGATCAAACTTCACAGCAGAAGAGAAGATCTCAAGAAGAAAGTTCAAGCAACTTAGGGATCATTTTGTGGCTAAGGTCTCGTTTTGAAGAAGATGTGCACGACTGATGGGTCCCATAGACTGTTGTGGTCTCGTGGACGTTATTAAAATCCTTCATTCATTCATTCAATGAGCCTTGGATTAGTGGGGGAAGAGTTGAAATGAAATGATTTGATTTTAATTATGTTCATGGTATTTACCGATTTATGGGAGTCAATTGTTGGTTATTTTGATTTGTTTAATAAGGAGGACATTCCTTCTTTTATTGATTTTCCTTATTTTAATTTTTTTAAATAATTTTATTGTTGAATTAATTTTAAATTTTTTCATATATTTAATTTAAATGTGAGTGTAATTTATGTATTCAAAGAATAGTATGTTTTTTTATTTATATTATTTTTATGGTACAGAAAGAATCGTTTATCTTCATGTATCACATTTTATATTGTGGAAACTAGTTCTTATTTGAGTAATGAGTATCTTCTCAATCCATTTGATTATAGTCCCTATGTATGTTTGTCCCTATATATGTCTTTTCACAATGCTCATAAATCAAGTTGAACTTTGAAAATATAATGTTATCATTTACTATTTATTTTTTGTTACGCCCTCAATCTATAACGTATATTGAGATATGTATGATTGACTTATGGCTAACATAACATTTAATCAAGTCATATGATCATTTATTTAGTTTCATATTAGTAATAAGATTGACCTAAGGAATCTCTATAGCATAATTAGGGTGTATATAGGAGGTAGTGGTTAGTATTTTATCACCATATTACAAATTCTTATTTTGTTCTAAGGTTGTGGAGGTTACCCCTCCAAGTGGCTTAGTCATATACTTCATTATTGTGCTCTTATTTCAATCATATTGTTATTTAATGTTGTGATTCTACTTTAATAGTATAATAATTTCATTACAAGTGACATTAGAGCTTCAATCTGGGCAAAAAAGTATGGTTGAAATCATAATTTTTAATAATCATATATTCACAAACCATTACGAATTTTTTATAATCCAATAAGCTATAGTCCAATTTTGATCTTTTGGAGATTTGTTTCACATGAGTTATTGTGGTTTTAGATCTTTTTCTTGAATTCACTCTACAAATCGTAATGTTTTGAATAATTTTACATTCTTTACATTTTCAGAAAGCTAGCAAATTTCTATAAGGGGTTTGTTCTTTGAAGTTTTGGATTTGAGGCTGACCTATGTTTGAAATCATTTAGTCAAAGTTCAGTCAAAGGTGAAAACCAAATTTTGGTCTTTCAAGCCTTAGCATGACAGGGCTGTAAACTAAAGGTTGGGGAAAGAATACATACACATTAGTAAAAACTTTTAAAAACTAAGAGATAGAGTTAGAGTTTGGAGTAGGTGGGACTTCTAATATGATGTTTTCTTCACTATATGACAAAGTGTATGATCTAGATGATATTATGTGCAACATATGGTCTGAAATGAAAGGAGATATGGATAATATGTGCAATCAAATGAAAGGAGATGTCTAAAATGTGTAATGAAATGAAAATGGATATAGAGAATATGTGTAATGAAATGAAAGGAGAATTGGTTTCTCTCATGACTTTTGTTAAGATATTGTTAGTCTCACAACCAACTTAAAGGGATTTAGGGGACAACCTGGTCTTGATCCAAATACGAGGTAGCCTTATCCCATGGCTAGCACCGATTCCAAGCATTAGAACCTATTATCGAAGGTGGACATGTGTAAGTTTAATGGAAAGGATCCACTTGACTGGATCAACTAAATGGAGAATTTTTTTGATATACATCAGATCCCATATGGGCAGAGGGTTACCATGGCATCTTTATAACTATGGCATAAACATTTCATCTTGTATCAATGGTCGCGTGCTCAAAATAAGAAGTCTCTCGATGTCACCTAGTTAGTTTTTCTGAAGGAGTTACAAATGCACTGTAATAGTAGTATGATGGAGAATTACTCCATCTAATTGCAAAATTTGTAGCAAATAGGGTCAATTAAGGATTATATTCATCAAGTCCATAACCTATATTGGCACGTAGAGATAATTACATATGAGAACTTGACTACATTATTTCTTTACGATCTAAATGACCACATTCAACATTAAGTACACCTATTTACTCTACTTAATGTATTTGATTCTATTATCATGGTCCACAGAGCAGAGGAAAAATCATGTTCAACTAGAGGTAGGCATTCATTAACATCAAAGATCATGGCACCCTGACACCATCATTCTCTCAACCTACCATGTTGACACCTCAAAAAATTAAATTAAAAATGGCAAAAGGGTTATATTTTAATTGTGATAGTGAATATAGTTGAAGACATAAGTATGCCAAAAAAAGGTTGTTCTACATTGAGGGTTCCAACAAGAAGAAAAGGATAAAGAAGTAGCACTAGAGTTTGTCAACGAGATAGAAGAGAAGTTAGGAGATCCCTAACCAACTATCTCTTGCCATATACTTGTAAGTATTGGCACCCCATAAACTCTCAAGTTAGTTGGTTTTCTAAAAAACTAGAAGGTGACAATGTTGATTGATTCAGGAAGTGCTCACAACTTCATCAATAATAATTTAGATATGCACTTTAATTGGCTTATTTATCTAGCTCTAAAAAATTAGATCTTAATTATGAATGGAGGCATAGTCATTTATTTCAACAAATGCCATAGTATTCAACTCACCATGGGAGATGTCCTACTAAATTTCCCCATGTTTTCCATTCCCATGGGTGGATAAGACATTGTGTTGAAAGTCCAATGGCTCACTACCTTGGTAACAATTGAGATAAACTTCCAATAGTTATTTGCATTTTTATTCAAGGGCCAATAAATTCAAACAACGAGGGTTACATCTAAAGTCTCCATAGTCGATGACCTCCTGTCATATGCAAAATATCTTTAATAAGGGTGTAGATCGATTTGTGGCACACTTATTTTAATTAGAACCACAACTCTTAAAGGTGCCTATACCATTGGATCTATAGGAAATTGTAGATGGGCACTTGATATATTTTGGGGATACACCGAAAGGATTGCCTCCTAAAAGAGATCGTGATCATGCTAATCAACTAGTACCAGAGAACCAACCACACAACATTAAATCTTATAAGTACCCATATGTGTAAAAGAGTAAGATTGAGATGATAGTACACTAGATGTTGGAAGTAGGTATTATTCGTCATAGTCAAAGTGTTAATTCATCCATAGTGGTGATGGTGCATATGAAGGATAACACATAATGCATATGTCCAAAATACATATAACTCAAGAAGTACATGATGAAAGATAATTAGCTTGTTTTGATAATTGATGAATGTCTAAATGAGTTACATGTTGATTTTTATTTTACAAAACTAGATATTTGTTTGTGGTATCATTAAATCAGAATCAAAGATAAGAATATTCACAAGACAATATTTAAGATACGTGAGGATGACTATGAATTTTGTGTGATGCTTTTTGGTCTCATAAAATCACCATCTACATTTTAGAGCTTGACAAACGCTATCTTTAAGCCATTCATGCAGAATTTTTTATTAATGCTCTTTGATGATATCTTAATCTACAATAAAACATGGAGGGAACACTTACATCATATGAATTAGATTTTAGAAACTCTTGAACAACATCATATTTATGTCAAGCCTTCCAAGTGTGCTCTTGGAGTCAACAAGTTAGAATAAGGTCACATTATTTCTCACGAAGACTATAGATACTAAAACTGAATATGTATAGCATTTCAGTCTTGTACAATTGACAAATATCAATCAAGGCTTTATCCTTTAATTCTATGCCCCTTACTATTGAAAGGCTTACATTCGCCATCTCATTATGTCTAAATATTTATCTCTTAGTTCGATCCATATCATTATGATGACCTCGGTCTCTTGTACTGCATATAAATATTAAAACTTGATAAACATCGCTCATTATCAGTACCAGATCCATACCTATTTTCTGGCCTTCTAAACACTATCAACCACATAGGGACACTACTGCCAATGATAGTGTCTACATCCTTATCGATTGTCCAATTGCCACAAGTCATCCAAATTAAAAATTATTTGAAACCTATGGGTCGGCCTATTTATCTTATTGAACTCTATCGTGAGATATTTTTAAAAGATGTGTTACAAGTATAAGTTTAAGCCTTCTCATTGATCATCTATCAAATACCAAACAAACACCTACTAAAGGTAAAGAAATCAATTGCACAACCAAGCTATTTTTCCCTAATCATCCCTATTTTCACATCAAGGTTATGAGTATTCATATTACATGTTTGAAGCATTCAAAGAATAGCACATGAGTGATATTTGTTAAATTACAAGATAAATCACTACATGTATCATCATATAGTATATTTCACCCTTGTGCACACACTTTCCCACATATAGGGGAGAAATACATAAGTTTGTGGCCTTTCTTGGAGTATTGACTACATAGGTAGTGCCCATTGATAGAGGGGTATTTGGGGTCAACTCGACACTATGAGCCCACTAACCCATTTTTAGCAAATCCATTATAAGGGTAAAAAAGGGTGAAGAACTAGGGTTTGATAAATCATTAAAGAGTGATAAACTATGTCCTTGACCTAAATACATCAACTTAAAGGTGATATAAAACCCATAATAGTGAAGTTGATCACATTCATATCCAGTCATTATTCTATACTGGATACCTACATCGCACTCAAACACTAGTGTCGATGATAGTGTTTAGATCTGATGGTAATGTATGTAGCTACAAAAGTATAATTTCCATAATATGATGACTGATCCAGAATATTTAGCATGCCTATTTTACATTTGTTTATAATCCATATTTATTTATATATATTGAAGTAGTTAAGTACCATTTTTTCTTATTTATTGCAATATTTTTCCATAATTGTAATTTACTATTTATAACAATCTCAGTTGTATAAATTCATAGTATTATTTATTTGAGTTTTTTTTTAATTAGCCTGTTATAGATTAATATATCAATCTTGTACATGAACTAATTCTATATTATTAACTGTATACAACTACACATCTAAATTTTAGGGTTAAATATTTGGTGAACCTGACCTTTGGTCTCAAAACCCTAGTGTGCCCTAAGGTTTCCTAGTTTATTATTTTTTTAATTTCTGATTTCAAAATATTTAAAAACTTAAAAATTAGAATTTATTTTCCTGAAGCATGTTTAATATGGATAAAAATGAACCTTTTCCTCCTAACCCTAAGGAGGGTGATAACTACCATCCCTATAATCAGGTCCATGTTATCACTACTTCAATGGGTAAGGTGGCCCATTTTATGGTTTCCAATGAAGGTAATCAATATGTCCTTCTTCAAACCCCTCCACCTCCCACATATCCTCTAGATGGTGTGTGTATGCATATTAAAAAGAAAGTACTTAGAGTTTGTGCTTGTGAAGCCCTTAAATATCAAATCATCCTTGTGAACAAGTTAATAGAAGAGTTGTAGAAGAATTTTAGTTCAAAGATCACAACATTAGAAAATCAAATTACATACCTACAAAATCCAACATATGCTAGTGTTAACCATGTGTTTGCATCTTTATATAGCAATTTTAAAACCAATAAGGTTTCATATCCAAATGACAAGCTACAACAGAATGCATCTAAAACAAGTGATTCAAAAAGTGAACAAAATGCTAATAAGAGTCCAAGTTAGATCTTAAGAGAAATTCTTCACAACAAAGTGATCCAACAACCTCCTATACATACTATAAGGAGGTCAAAATACTATTATGCATATCATATAATGCATGGGCATTATAGAAAGTTTTGTTTTGCCTTAAATAATAGAATACAAAAGATAGAAGATAGTTGTGATCATATCATTGATACATTAATCAAGTAACCCACTCACATGATGAGTTCCTCTTCTAAAGCACAAGTTCTAACATAATAAATATGGGTACCAAAGGATAATTCAGAACAAAAACACTTGAAAATGTAGAACTTATAACAAGAATAGATTAAAAAAGGTAGTGTTACAAAAAGAGCAAAAAGAATAGTTACAAAATCAAACTCCAGATAAGCAAACAAGCATTCTAAAAAGAGGGTTTCTAACAAAAGGATTTTCAAAGCAAGACATGCCTACAAAATCAAATAATACAAATATGGTTGCTAAGGAACCCAACATCATATCTTTTTCATGCCTCAAGGAACAAAAATTCAAGGCAAAAATTACATCTTTTCCTAGTATTCAAGCAAAGATACACGACTCTTCTCGAATCTATAATGAGATGCAGCATTTTGATAATGATGAACTTACTCAATAAAATCAAATTTTCAAGAAGGAAACTCTGATCTATGGTGTGGTGAATTTTTTATACACAAATGCTCAACATGGTATATCACAAGTTCGAGAACAACCTAAGAAGTTACATCTTTCCTATACTACTGATTACATTGATTATCATGATCCTAATAACACAAAATATTGGTATGATCCTAATGATACTAATCACATAATAAATGAATATGATATACATGATACAAGGCCTTCACAAAGACATCCCATCGATGAGTACATTGGTTTATAGTAGCACTTTTCCTTGTACATGTCTTCATTGCTTATCTTTCCAAATATTTCACAAAATCCAAATCAAATATTAAAAAAATACAAAAAACATTAAAATAATTTAAAAAATACAAAAATATTCAACATTCCTAGATTTTATTACCTCCTTGGTATTTATGTTATTTTATTTATGGTAGTAGATAATATCATTTCATTCCTATTTACACATATGTTTCACACATATTTGAGTGTGATACATCCATACCCATACACATAATCTATGCACTTCTAGATGTTAGACCTTTCCTTTACTCACATCATATAGTATGTTGGGGGCTACTTCTTTAATCATAATTTATACAAGTTACATTTCCTCTACAATCATTTATACATTATCATGTTTGAGCTTATATACTAACGCTTACACATGTATATATTCATGCCCATATCTTTCACAATGTACTTGATATGTTATGTTGAATAACATTTTTTGCCAACACATTTATGCAATAACATGTATAATATGTTTATGTTGATTACTTGTGCTTAATCTATTTTTCACTCCCTTGAGTGTATTTCATTGCTTTTTATTGTCTTGCTTATGGAACATTTGAATATGTTCCTTTCCTATTGGCCCTTGTGCCATTATATGTCATTTGAACATTTGAATATGTCATTCTATTTTTATTGGACATTTAAATATGTCATCCCCTTAGACTGTGCATCATTTTGAACATGATCCTTATAGGATGACTCCTTGGACCATTCCTTAGCATTATATTGAGAGCTCTTGTGGGTGTGCTTAATTGCTTGTTGAACTTGTATTGTTACTCTCTAGACATTAGCATGATTTATATCATGCATCTTCGTGACTTGATGTGATCACATATTGCGAGCCTAATTGATATATCTACTTTGACATTTTCTCCCTATATGTTACATGATTCATATACAAATTATACAACTACTTTTTCCTTTTGAGTTAAGATACCTACCCATTTTCATCTCCCTCACCTCAAAAGTAGAGGCATGTCATAGAAGCATGACCTCTACATTTTTTATATTTTTCAAATTTTAATGGGGGCATGTCATAAAAACATGACCTCCACACTGATACACCTTCTCACTTTCCAGAATTCAATTGGGGCATGTCATAAAGACATGAGCTCACACTTAAACACCTCAATTTCCATATTTCAATAGGGGCATGTCATAAAAACATGACCTCCACACTTATACACTTACTTAGTATCTCCAAGCTTTAGTCAGAGCATGTCACAAAGACATGACCTTCAAACTTACACAAGCTCCAGTTCAATTTTATGATTTAAATATACACTCGGGTCATAATCTTATGCATTGCACCGATTTTGCATAGATTTGAAACAAAATTTTTTAGATTTATGACACATATAATCCAACTTGGACATATTATAGGTTCATATGCCATGTTATTATAACAAAAAATTCAAAGGTTACCAATTATACTACTCACTAAGATGCACCAATTACACCAAGATGCATTGTTATCGAGCCTTTTTTGCTACAGCGGTAGGTTCATTTTATAGATTGAAATGATTAAATTATTTAGCCTCACCCTATTTATAGAATGGAGTGATTAAATCATCTAATATCATCATATTTATATGATTAGTTAATTAAATCACATAGCCTCACCAAACTATATATATTCACGCTTGAGTTGTGTGATTGAGATATAATAATCTCAATGGCCGTGTCACAACTCATCCTTACACCAGATGAAGTGCATAATACATTCTAATCTTCCCCTTCAAATCTTGAAGGTTTAGGTTTAAACCTTTTCCAACTCCAATGCTTTATAAGTAAGCATATTTACCAAGTCAAAGCATCAAGAGACAATATGGTTGCATTGACACACAAGTGTACTCCTTACTTGCTCTCTTTCTTTTCAAGCACTCCAATTATATCAAATTTCAAATTATATGCACTAAATTATATTGTATCATGCTCTTGGTCACATGTCATACACTAGCAAAGCACTGAAAGTGGGCTCAAGCAAAGGCAAGGTGTCTTATATACACCCAAGTGAATATTTATTTCCTTTAACCTAGTAATTTCATCCTTATACATTACTAGACTAAAAGGGGGAAATGTAGATACTACAACTAAATATTTATAGCATCTCAATCTTGTACATTTGATAAATAATTTAGGCTCTACCTTTTAGTTATACACCACCCTATCACCAAAAAACTCACATTCATCATCTCATTATGTTTAAATGCTTATCTCTTAGTCTGATTCATATCATTCTGATGACTCGAGTCTCTTGTACGGCATATAAATCTTAAAACCTGATAAAAATCCCTCACTATCAATCTTAGATTCATACTTATTTTTTAGCCTTCTAAACACTACCAACCATAGAGGGATGCTACCGTCGATGGTAGTGTCTAGATCCTTATCTATTGTCCAGCTGTCAAAATTCATCTAGATTATAAATGATTCGAAACCTACGGGTTAGTATATCTGTCTTACTAAATCCTATTGTGAGATATTTTCAAAAGGTGTGGTGTAAATACAAATCTAAGCCTTCTCATTGACCATCTATAAAATACCAAGTAAATACCTACTAAAGCTAAATCAATCAATTGCACAACCACGCTATTTTTCCCTATTTATCCATATTTTCATATCAAGCATAGGAACAGTCATATTAGAGGTTAGAAGCATTCAAAGATCAACCCATGAGAGATATTTGTCAAATTAAAAGCTAGATCACTGCATGTATCATCATATAATATATTTTACCCTTGTGCATATAGTTTTACACACATAGTTGACAACTACATAAGTTTGAGGCCCTCCTTGGAGTAAATGATATGTAGGCAACACCCATTGACAGAGGGGTCTTTGGGGTCAGCTCAACATAATGAGCCCACTAACCCATTTTTAATAAATCCATTCCAAGGGTGAAGAGTTATGGTTTGATCAATTAGTGAAGAGCGACAACCTATGTCCCAGATCTTAATACATCAATGTAAAGGCAATAAAAATCCTAGAATAGTGAAGTTGGTTGCATCCAAATCTAGTCATTATTCCATACTATACACTTGCATCATAATCATACACTAACATCAATAATAGTGTCTATAAATACAAAAGTATAATTTCTGAAATCTAACGACTGATATAGAATATTGATTCTACCTACTGTACACGTGTTTCCATTCTAGATCTACATGTGTATAGTAAACTACCTAAGTACCATTGTTTCTTTTTTATTACAATATCTTTCAATAGTTGTACTTTACTATTTTTAACGATCTTAGTTGCATAAATTTAGAATATACTTTATCTAAGTTTTCTAATTAATTGGCTTTCTATAGATTTGTTTATCACCCTTGGGCTTTAACTACTTTTATATTATTAACCCTATACCACTACACATCTAAATTTTAGGGTTAAACAAAGACATAAAGGTGGACCCTGATAAGATCAACACCATGGTAGAATGGAAAATACCTGGAACCCTCAATAGCCTATGAGACTTCTTAGGGTTTATATATTACTATTCTAGAGTTGTAAAAAAGTATGATAACATAACAACACCACTTATAAATTTATTGAATAAGAGCTCTTTCCATTGAAACAAGGCATCTACCAGGGTATTCTATAAGTTCAATGAGGCCATTACACCATTCTAGTTCTAGCCACTCTTGATCTATCCAAAAACTTATGTGTTTTATCTTATTTTAGATTTAGTGGTATAAATAAGCAAAAACCTTTCAAATAAATATATTGTATAAGATATGTCTAAATTATACAGATCTGAATGTAAAAGTCAAAGTATGATTGATTTATTGCACTTTTTATTTATAAAAATGACCAAGAGGATATGGTACTTAGATTATTTCAATTTTATTCTAGTATGAGATAATGTACACTCATCAATAATGATATGAAATGTATATGTGGTAGCTCAAATCAAGAAGTTGACTGTCATAATCTGTCTAGATGGATCTAGTAATGTGAAGATGCTCATGGTAACTATTTGTGTCTGCCTTTGCAGATACCTAAATATAGTCATAATTACTTGACAATGTCAATTCTTGATACATCATAAACCTCATTACTTGTGCTCAAACACATTACTACTATTTTCCATTTATCTAATCCATGTATCTATATGTGGGCTTGACCCTCTATTCATTGTCACTATTATACAAAAATTTCCAAGTAAATGCTAAAACCTTTGTTACATCACTCTGATAATATCTCCAAATCAAGACACCTATCCCTAATCTTTTAGGACAAGTTTGTTTTAGGTAAGTAGGTACACTATGATGGACTTATCCGCCTAGAGCACCCACTTCCCATACCAATGAACAACTAGTTTCCAATTTTCAAAATATCTATGCGGGTCTTCCCACACATTTCATAAGGTCGAATAAAGGAAATTGTTAAAAGGTTTAATTATATAAACAAATCAAAACCTTATTTCAAAATCACTTAGTATCAAGCTTGGCTCTATTTGTCGAGCACTTACACACTATTACACATTGAGCAAATCTACCCTATTATTCTAGAAGTCAATATCATTCACAAGGTGCATCCATGAGCCAAATGTAGAGCATTTCAAAACAAGTATAGAGATATCACTATCAAGTATCAAAACCATATTTATAGCCTCTACATGGGAGAACTATGTGTGGCATGATTCCTTATTTAGAGCATCTAGATACATAGGCAGTGTTCAATCATCGAGGGGGTGGGGTTGGGGTTAGCTCAACCCATTACACTCCCCCCTTTTTTATATGTTTTATCTCTCACAAAGATCCCTATGAGTTCCAAATAAAATAAGAGGAAATAATAACTTTTGTGCAACACAATCTGAATCTAACTATCTCAGCCACATTAGCAGATACAAGTGTAAAAGGAAAAGCAGTCTATTTTTTGTCAAAGTCAATTTGGACAAGTCCATAGTCAACAGACATGGCAAACTTGTGTTATTATGCATGGAGCACAGTCCTATCCAATAATTTTATGATATTTTGTTCTTGTCCCTACACTCTCAAAGATCTACCTTTCTTTATTTTTCACTATTAATTATCATTCACAGTCAACTGTGAAAAGTCTACAATCAACTTATGTAACCATCTTATGTTACTATCTAGGGAGTGTGAACCTATCTAGAAATAATTTTAGATTATGCTGCTAATTAGGCTTAGTTACAATCTTCTATTTTGTTGGTTCACATTGTTAGATATTAGAAACATTCCACATGAATCCAAATTTAAGCTAGGTACATCTCTTACTATTTTTTATAAGGGTAAAAATAGGGTTTTGAAATGTTCCCTAAACCCTAAACATGATTGAAAAATATAAAGCAATGAATCCTGATGAAAAACCAATGCCCAGTCATCCAACCAACCAAGTATGCCACAAAAGAACCATCAAACCTAAAATAAAAAGAATTCACAAGGTCAATAAACTGATAGTATTCGATCAACCATCATCCTAAACCAACAAAGTAGGCCACAAAACAACCATCAAAGCCAAAATAAAAATACTTCACAAGGTCAATCCCCCGATAGTAGTTGACCAACCGTCATCCAAACTACAACAAACCTATTGTCCTGAAACAAAGACAATCTTAATAATTATGCTTCTTATGATTACCTAACCTAAGAAGTTGAGGCTCATAAATTTTAATATTTGACAGGTTTAAAAAGGCATTTCTAAAATTTAAACTTCTCAGGTAGTATCTTGGGACTTCATTTTCTTTTGGAAATTTTCCTTCTAAGCTTAAATAAACTTCAAGCTACATATAATCATCAAGTGACTCACACACTCCCTTATAGGGTAAATTATGTATCTACTTCGGGATATTTATATGAACTCTATCCTTTTGGCATTCTTCCTCAGAGGTTATGATCTCCTACTGAAACTAAAACTTTTCCACCTTTTTGGCATAATCCTTACCATAAATTTTGTACTCTTCCTCTACTTGTTCCATTTTCTATTTGTCAATTTATTCCATAAGAGGGAGAAACCCTTCCAAATTAAAAGTGTTATAATATTCCTTTTTGAGACAAAGAAGAGGATCCTCGACTATGTTCTCATCCCCATCCTCAGAAAAGGAATCTAATTTTACTTCTTTCCTTTTCCCCTTATCTCTTTAAGGGATCTAAAATTAGTGCATTTCTTCTTGAGGTTACTCGTTTATTGGCATCCATCATAGTGTATGTTGAGATTCTTGTATTCTAGTGGTTGAATCCAAGATCCTTCGTCTGATTGAAGAGTAATGTTTTGTGGTCTTGGGATTGTCATGTCGTAGAAGACCCTAATTCTTGATTTAATCATAATGGCTCTAGTTTCGAAACATCCTCAATTCTTTCATCTATATAAAAATATTGGCTAATAACATCACTAGCTTTGGTGAAAATTCCTTTGCTCTAGAACTTTGTAGGTAGGGCACAGAGGTTGACCTATCTAGCATGACATTTGTGTTTTTTGTATGAGGATTAAATCTTTGAACCATGGTTTTATAAAAAATCCTCTTTGGCCTATAAACCATTTATCTATAATCTAGGACATACCTCATATCCTCTAAACAAGTGAAAAATACAACAAAAATTCTTAGGAAGGAGTATAGTTTATACCTCTTTATCAGTTGAGAGAGAACAAATCTCTTTCTTCGGGTCCTTCATCATAGGTCTTATGCATCCAATCTAGCAGATGAGAATCCATTCTTCAAAATCCTTCAAATCCAAGTCAAAATCATCATTATCAATATTTATTAGAGTGGAGACTGAAACCCTAGCCCCTACCTCTTCACCATTCCCTTTTGAAGCAAATATAATCGTAGGTCTTGGTGAAATATGGAATCCCCTATTGTCTCCTTCTCCTTCATGGCATTTATGTTTAGATTCAGTGTTAGCCTCGACACTACCCCTATATTATTTCTTCTAAGTAAAAGATTAAAATTCCTTCATTATCACCTTGATCTTGCTCTTCTTTTCCTTATTTTACCCTTCATTATAATATATCATAAGCTCTCTCATACCTCATCAAAATCTTCTCCTTTTGTGTTTCTACTTCCACCTATTGTTTCCACTCCAAGGTCTCCTCCATCCTTATTGTGGCTACTCTAACCTATAGCGATGAATATCCATTAATTTGAAACCCTAATTGTTAGAATCTCCCACTCTCGTGCCTTAGTTTCATCTTTCTTGTCCCCATTTTCTTCTTGGTATTAAAAAAAAAGTTTGCCATATTTAGAAAGTTATAAAATTAGAATGGTTAATAATTGTATATATTTAGCATTATTATCTCTTTCAAGTTTTATACCTATATTAGATCATATTAATTATTAAATAGAAAATAGGGTAAAACAATCCTCTACTAAATCTATCCCTATGAGAAGTGTCTGATTGCTTCATCATAGATCGCTATGCCTACTTGTAGGTAATTATTCTATGTAATTTTAGACGTTCGATCTTGTCTATATATTTATATTTGTCTTCCTTCACCTTGAAACCCTATTTCTATTTTTGATACTTATTTTTCCTATAAAAGGGGTTAGATAGGATGGGTTGAGTTGACCCCAACCACCCATCTTTGAGGGTCGAGTGTTGCCTACATTCACCTAACTATGTGTGCTCAATAGTGATATATTATTATGTTGTGCAACATGGGTGGCTTTTGACAGTGGACAACCTATGATTTTAAACTTGAAATATACTTGGCTTAGAGGTTGTTCCTTTGAGGGTTTTCAGATTTGGATGTTTTTAGGTAGTAACTTAAGGATGTGTGGATGTATTTCTTAGTTTGTTAATTAATATTATATACTTTCTATATAGTAACAAGTTTAGGCTTGATATGTTTATATAGCTGACTCTTCAGGCAATTTTTTTTCAAACTAACATTCCAAACATGTGGTTTGACCCAAAATAAGGGTCTAAATTTGAAAAATAACCTTTAGCATAGACTTCAGAGACCTTCAGCGAAGTCAGATGCTACCAATAACTAATATCGTCTGACTATTATCAAAACTATCAAGGATGAAAGAGATAATGATTTGGAGAATAGTAATAGTTTACTTAAGACGATAAACTATACATGTGTGGACTATGGAGATCCTATATGTGAATGATAGAAAATAGGGAAGGCCAAGCCCACATGTAAGTGAATTACTAGGAGATCATGTGAGCAAGATTCATGTGCACACAAGTCATATGTGTTAAGTATTGATCAAAACTAATATTATCAAACATCTAATACCAAATTTATGTGTTTAAAAAATCCCCCCTTTTAGTATAGTATTGAAAGTTCTAGATTATAAGGATAAAGTAAGAATTGTGTACCTTAGTGTAACCACAGTGGGTGTCTTCACGTATGGCCTGAGTATTGATCTTGATCCATGCAAAAATTACAATGAAACATGTAGAAGTCAGTGCCCAATTATGATAGAAAATCTGAAGTAATCATTGAACATATTTAAAAATTAAAAATCAAGGAAAGAATACACCTATAGGTATGCAAATTGAGTTGCCCTTTGGAGTCATTAGAAAATGGAGTGAGTATGCCCCAAGGAGATGTCGATGTTAAAACCATGGGTCGGGAATAATATGCCCCAACCCTCATTGGAGATGGAGAAGTGATTATAAGTTGAGTTATATAAAACCTCAACCACACTAATTATATTTTTTAGAGAGTGGAACCCAAAATGAGTTCTAATATTTTTGAGTAAATGAAAATAAGTCTAAGTTTAAGTCATGTGTTGCAAATGGATTTTAGATTAAATCTAAGCATGTCTAAGTATATCTAATAAGTACATAATATGTCACTCAATCTAAGTAAACCTAAGTAAATATGAGTAATAGAATGACATAATATGTCACTCAATCCAATAACTTGTATATTCTTAGTCATGTAACATGTACCTTAATATCATAATATCTTTGAATGTCACACATAATCCTATATAATGTCTCACATATGCCCCTGATATATCTCAATCATATCATAATCTATGTTATTCTATACCAATTTGTAATAATTTATGCCAAAATCTTAATTATCTATTTATAAAGGATTAAATCTCTGAGACAAGTCCAATATGTATGCCCTCATTTTGAGGTGAATGGTATAGTATATAAATTTCTCGTATCAAAATAAAAGAGTTATACACATCATGTTATACTAAAAAAATGTAAGCATGCAAAACATGTGTTACCATGATTAAATTATGATATGATAGAAAGTTTAGATTGCAAGAGTATGTATGAAACTTTGTATCCTAAGGCATACAAGTGTCATGCCAAGTAGATATAACAATGTGTAGACACATTAATCTAGTATTAGACACTTGACAATGTTAATCTTGACCTATATTTACCATACATTACTTTTATATGTATATATATGACTTGTGTCCACATTCTTTCATAGTCAATCACATATATATGCATCTGACCTTCATAATTTGTTATTGATCACCTATAAGAATTCCCTATTTTATGTCCAATCTACTTATTATCATAATCAAACTATCTCATGATCAACAAATAATTATTTCATGTAGCTGGAATGCCCCCAGTCAAAGTCGAATGAATCTAATTGCCAGATTCATCAAATTATACTAGAACTATCCATGTGGCTTATAATCATTATCCTAAATTCAAATATTTCATATGGGACAGCTTGTACATTTCGGATGTTAATGGCAAAACAAGTTACCCAAAGAGTTAGTGATTTATACAAATCTAACCTATGACTATTCCTATGTAACACCTATCTATAAAACAATTATCTAACACCTATCAATAGGACATTTATCACTTTCACATTGAAATGGGAAGATCTAAAACTTCCAAATCATAAATCCCTCAAAGAAGTAGGGCCTAGTCAAGTTTAAATCACCTAAAATTCAAATTAAATTTCCATATTGTCAAGTGTTAAAAGCCGATTTATAGGTCACATCTATACTAGTGGATCATTATTACACACATACACCTAAGTGGGATAACTATGTTAAATTTGAGGCATCTTTGGAGTATTGTAACCTAGGCAATGCTCAACCACTTAGTGGAGAGTGCTTGGGGTCAGTTCAAACCACATTACCTAACCACTTTTTTTAGGAAAATCCAATGTCATAAGTGTAACTAGGGTTTCTAGGTAAGGAGAAATTTTTTTGGACCCTTGCATGGTAGGGAGCCTCTGATATTGCATACAACAATAGTTTACATAGATGCATAGTGATATATGACAAAATAGTCATGTTGGATCTCAGTTTTTCACCTACAAATATACCTGAGAAAATAAGATGAATGGCACCAATTTCATATAATGCAACTCCAATTCCTTATTCTCTAAACATAGATACAACATAAGGTAAAAAATACAATAGGTGTCCTACTCTTTAATATTTTAGCTTTGTTAGGCCAACGGTAAAGACCCTACACAATATAAAATGTAAATATCATACATAAACTTCAAGGGATTTACATCTATATGATAGACATGGCCACTATGATTATCTTACCCAATTTTTCATCACTAACAATCATAACCATGTGCTACTCCAAATATAGACAAATCCTACAGTAGATATGAGGGAAAATTACATGAAAAACCTCTAGGCCTAGTGTTCACAATTTTACATACATACACACAATTGAACTAACACCTATGCACATGAATGCATGATAATGGAGACTCTTTAAAAATATGTAAAAGGAAAAGGTCTTTAGATAAATGTTATGGAAAAATAATGCAAAATAGGGGTGATCAATCAATTGTGGTTAGTCCCTTCTCTCCATTGGGCTATGGAGTCTTATAATATTTCAAATTGACATGCCAAAAAAACCCAAAAGAAATACAAAAAGTAGGCATTTATCTCTGGATAGATCTTTCATAATTCACACAAATAACAAAATAACCTACATGGAAATATTATTAGTCATCAAATTGATGCATTACATATGACTAAGGACAAAGAATTTACAATAATAGTTAAAATAATCAACAATATTACACATCAAGCCACTAAAATTCCACAAATATATTTCACTACTCAACTAAACTAAATTTGTAGATACTAAAACTAAAAATTTATAGCATCTCAGTATTATACATTTGACAAATACAAATCAAGGCTCTACCCTTTAGTTGTAGACCTTCCAGCTATTGAAAGGATCGCATTTACCATCTCACTGTGCCTAATTACTTATCTTATAGTCTGACCCTTATCATTCTGATGACCCAAATCTCCTGTATTGTATAAAAAGCTCAAAACCTAATATATATTCTTCACTGTCAATTTCAGATATGTACCTATTTTCTAGCATTCTGGACACTAACAACCATAGAGGGTCACTATCATTGATGCTAGTATCTAGATCCTTACCTAACGTCTAGTAACCTCAAGTAATCCAAATTACAAAATATTCAAAATCTATGGGTCACTCTATTTGTCTTATTGAACCCTACCATGAGATATTTCAAAAGGTGCAATATAAATATGAGACTAAGAGGAAAGGGTGCCCAACTTGCTCAACCACCTATTAATATACAATAAGTACCTCTTAAGCCTAAACTTGCAATCAAATCTGAAGGAAATGATGTTGTTGACTAGTTGCATGATACACATGATAAAATTTTAATCTTCGAGCTCTTAAAATAGTCCACTGTCTATAAATATATCTTATACAAAACATTGTTTGAAACTCAAGTACCAAGATACTATGTCGATATTATGCAAGATCTTAAGAACAATGTGAATCTTATCACCTTTGATTGTAAAGATTTACCATCTAAGGATATCACCAATCAAGACTTGCCTTTATTTATACAAGTTATTATACAAATAAAAGGCATCAAAAGAGTGCTAGTTGATAATGGATTTAGACAAAACATTTGTAGCACAAAATTCCTAACCACCATGGGTATTAACCCCTATGTTTTACAAAAATCTAACATGCATATCAAAGGATTTGATAAATCACATAGCCCATCTATTGGTCAAATATCATTAGATGTGACATTAAGACTAAAGATAATACAAACCACATTCCATTTCATGTCTAAATCATTGCATTATAACTTACTATTGGGTAGACCTTGGATACACACAATGGAAGTTATCCCATCTACATTACATAAATGTGTCAAATTTATACATGATGGGACATTATGGATATTAATACTTATTGATGATGAGCATTTCAATTTTTTTTAAATGCTACATTCTGATATTGAAGGTATCCATAACGTAATTCCACAAAAATAATATATTCCAATTGACAATATATCCACTTATGAGATGGGTGAGTCAATCCAAACAAATAATTTATCTCAAGATACTCATAAGGCATCAATCAATGAGATACCACCAGGTACACATATTTATAGATACTAAAACTAAATATTTATGGCATCTCAGTCTTGTACATTCGATAAATATCAATTAGGGCTCTACCCTTCAGTTCTAAACCTCCCTACTTCCAAAAAGCTCACATTCACCATCTCACTATGCCTAATTGCTTATCTCTTAATGATCCATATCATTTTGATGACCTAGGTCTCCTACACTACACATAAAGCTTAAAATATGATATTCATCTTTCACTATTAGTTTTATATCCATGCCTATTTTCTAGCCCTCTTGACACTATCAACCATGATGGTATACTACTGATGATAGTAGTGTCCAAATATTTATCTAGTGTCCAGTTACCAAAAATCATCCAAATTTCAAATGTTTTTAAATCCATGCGTTAGCCTATTTGTCTTATTGAACTCTGCCATGAGATATTTTCAAAAGGTGTGGTATAAATACAAGTATAAGCTTTCTCATTCCTCATTTAACAAAATACCAACCAAATACCTACCAAGGCTCATTCAATCATTTGCATAATTGAGTTATTCTACCCTATTCATCCCTATTTATTTATCAGTCATAAGAGTAGTCATACAAAAGGTTTGAATAATTCAAAGAGTATCTCGTGAGTAATATTTGTCGAGTTATAAGCTGGATAGCTACAAACATCTTCATATAATATATTACAACCTTATGTGCATATACTTTCAAACACAGGGGAGAACTACATAAGTCATAGGCCCTCCTTGGATTATTGGTTATGTAGTGATAAGTGGAAGAGGGGTCATTGAGGTCAGCTCGACACTGTGAGCCCACTTACCCATTTTTTGCAAACTCATTCTAAGGGTGAAGAGCTAGGGTTTGATCAATTAATAAAGAGAAATAACTTGTATTCTAGATCTAAATATATTAGTAGAAAGGTGATATAAAACCCATAAAAATGAAGTTAATCACATCAATATCCAATTAGTATTTTGTACTAGACACCTTTGTCATAGTCAAACACTAACATCAATTATAGTGTCTAGATTTGACCATAGTGTATGTGGATACAAAAGTATAATGTACAAAATCTGATGACTAATTTAGAATATTGATCTTACATACTTTCCACCTCTTTCCAGTCCATATCTGCTTATGCATAGTAAATCCAACTATCATTTCATTTTGGTATTGCAATCAATTGAACAACTTTCAAATTTTTTACTTTATATATTTAGCATATATAAGCATTATAATTTAGAATATTCACTTATCTGAGTTTGTAATTAATTGGCCAACACTAGATTAGTTTATCACCATTATGCTTGAAATATTTTTATATTCTTAACCCTATCCTCAAATATATAAATTTAGGGTTAAACATTTGGTAAACTTGCCCTTTGATCTCCAAACCCTAGGTTAACATAGGGTTTTTGATTAGTTGTTTTCCTAATTTATGATTTAAAAATATTTCAAATTTCAAAATTGGAATTTATTCTCCTAAAATCATATTTAAAATGCACACATCTACTAATTATTTTATGGTGCAATATATGATAATACTACTTGCTTGTTATTCCCCATACATTGTTAAATCAATCAAATATATCATCAACATGAGTAAATAAATTGGTTAATATAAAGAGAGTGCTTTAAAATAAGATCAAAATTTAATCTCTCTTTACAACTTCTTTTGTAATAACATAGATCTGGTATTTAGATGCCAATGTGCATGTTCCCACCCTTTATTCCTCCTAGATCCTATTCGACTGATGGCTACCGTCCCACTCCCACTATTCACCCATGGATTATATTGTATTATGTTAATATACTATAGGTTTCTTATAAGCCTGAACTCGTAATCAAAAATAAATAAAATGATCTTGTTGACTAGTTAAGCAATACACATGCTAAGATTTCAATCCTCAAGCTTTTAAAATAATCCACTATTTATAAGTACATCTTATATAAATTTTTACATGAAACACAAGTGCCAAGTGATATAAAACTAACTTACTTTTTAGATATTATGCAAGATCTCAAAAACAATGCCAATCTCATTACTTTTGATCCAAAAAATTTACCATCAAAAGAGATTATCAACCAAGACTTGCCTTTATTCATACAAGTTAGTATGTATAACAAAGGAATAAAAGAAGTGATAATTGACAATGGATATGGTCTAAACATTTGTATCACAAAATTCTTAACAATAATGGGCATTAGTGGAATATCCTTCAAAAATTAGATGCACATATCAAAGGATTTGATAATTCTTGTAGCCTGCAAATAAGTCAAAACACATTAAATGTGACACTTAGACAAAAAATGATATCAACTTCATTCCAAGAAATGTCTCAATAATTACATTATAACTTACACTTGGGTAGGCCTTGGATACACATGATGGAGGTTATGCCATCTTCATTACACCAATATGTCAAATTAATACACGATCGGGCATTGTAGATACCTAAATTACATTTAGTGTCAAAATGCGCCTTAAATCTATTAATTATTCTTCCTAACATTCAAAATATAATTCATGACATCTCCCGCCTGATTTAAATAATTGAATAAATCAAATTTAATCAATTGTGCACACTTTTAAATCAAAATTTATCATTAAATATCAATTTTACACCTCACCCAACATCTTCCACCTTTATGTCCCTCACATGTCGACTCACCCCAGCCAATCCCACAACTTCTTCAACTTCCTTTGAGTCATCCCTTGAGTTGTCAAATAGTTTGACCCATTCTTAGTGACTTAGTTAACCGTCTTCATTTTTCTGTCAACCATTTGAAATGATCATCATCCTAATGGATGAGGACTCATTAGCCATCATAGATTATTTGGATTATTTGATATTTCAAATAATCCCCCATCATTAGATCTTTCCTCCAAAAATATATATTTAAGTATGAAAGCCATCACTTTCATCATCATGACTCATGGTAATGAAGTGCTATCAAAATCACAAGCAAATCCAAAGTGAATCAAAGGCATCAAAGAGCATTTTTGCATTAAAACATTGCCCATTTTACCTTTCATTGGAAGAGTGAGCAATTGAAATTTGAAGAGATCTAATCAAATTCACATCACAATGAAATAAGTTGTTAACTTGCCTAGTTAGTTTTTGGTATACAACGACCAAGAACAAGCATGAGATGTTCTCTTTGTGCTCAACATTCGAACACTCGGCTATGCTAACATCAATTCATATAAGGCACATGCCTTATGCACTCATTCGAAGTGCAACTGAGTAGAAATTGGGGCTCACATTGGGCTAGTTGTGCCATGGCATGAGGCTTTAATAGAGGACTTTAGTACTTCAATGAAAACTTAAGGCTGATCCAAAGGTGCAATCTTTTTATGGACTAAGCCTAGTGTTATATTATCACTTAAGAGGTCACAAGGCTAATTTTACTCATATTAAACAAATGTGAATTACATAAATATTGGGCTACTAGTGCAAACCTATACTCACCCATCATACTAAATAATGGTGATGTCATAGAAGTTTTAAAAGGACTCCATTATAATGGCAAGACTAGCAAAACATATGAACCCAAACCATGCTTCGAACATCGAATCAAAAAACTAATTCAAAGGTATGACATTACAAATATACACATTCTATTATCAATATAAAGAAACCTGAAAACTAGACACAATTTCTATAAGTGCACAACACTCATCATTTGTCAAAGTTCATAATAGAGTTTTTATTCATATCTTAATATTAACAACCTAGAGGTTCACATATGAACTTGGGCACATATAAATGGAGCCAAATGACCTCAATACTATTTATAAAGCCTTAATGGTAGTTGGTTCAATGTATATAGGGAAATCATTTTACCAGAGCTCCACTATATTTCTTCATCTCTTTTGCCTCTTTTGGCTTAAGCTGCTTAAATAAGCCTCTAGGAGCATCTTTGCCAAGGTGGAAGTTACATGCTGAGTGTCAAAATGGAACTTGGTCATCATAACCTCTGGCTCCATGACTCCATAAAGTTTGTGCTATAACTACCATGTCTTTTTAAATCCTTAAAGATGCTCAAAAAATTTGGGAGATAGTTAGCCACAGGCCAACTGGGGCAAGATATGCACTAGAACCTCTAGCTACCTACAAAAACCCCAAAGGCTAACCACTTGACAAAATTATCCTCTTGTGCTTAGGTAGATGTCATGTTGGTATGAATCCTCTTCTAACAGGTTAAAGGCCAACATTACCCCATACAAAATTTTTAGTCCACCCTCAAACTAAATTTTCAAACTATTAGAAATGTAGAACTTGGGTGCATTTTCCTTGAGTTTGGCACTGAAGTCTTTAAAGCCCTTAATGGCTAGTTTGATTTCCTTTATGACACTGTCTACCTCAGAGGATGCAGAAATGAGCACAAGTATATCCATTTTCTCCAATTTCTTATGGAAGGCCTCATCATTGTTTTTTTCCTTTTCCACATTTTGTCTAAAATCTATCCTTCCTCACATGCCTTAGTTTGTAGATCATGAAAGAGTGCTTGCAAGTAATGGTCCTAGTCCTTAATCTAGTTACTGAGCACATTTACATTGCCCATGATTTGCATCTACTCTACCCTACTTTTTGAGTGTACTTAAACCATCAGCTTCTCCTTCTCTTCCTTCACCTGCTTTAGGCACACATCTATTACCAAGGCTTGGTTGGGGAAGCTTCAGAAAATGGCATTCACTACCTCCACACCTTCCTTTAATTTTATGAAGAGGTCTTTCACCTCTTGGGGCTTGTTATTTAGATTTTTTTGTAGCGCGACACTAGGGTATTCTTCTTCTTCCTATGCCAACTCAAGTTTTAGCTTTGGGAGCATTTACTCCACCAATACACAAAAATTGTTGACCTCTGAAAGGTTTGAAGTGTTAATGTTGAGCAGAAGAGATGGTTTGGCTACCTCCACATTCTCATAGAGTTGTTTTAACTTTAATATGTTGGCCTACACCTCATCCTTGGCTTCTTTGAAGAGCCTTTTCAATTTCCTCACCTTGCCATCATTGATGATGTCCCAACACATAACTTATGTGGCCATTCTTATCAGTGCATTCCCATTTTTGACTTGGTTCATAGCATGATGGTTAACAAGGAGGGAGTCTTACCCTTCTTCAGGACATTTTAGGCTCAAAGTCATCAGTCTAGGTACCTCAAATTGGGGCTCATCTATATAGTGGTCTAGTGTAAATGAGATTTATTTTCACATCTTGGTCGTGGTAGCTTGGGGGTTATAGTTTGATACATGTAGATATCTTCCTCCACCTAATTATTATATGCCATCTCCCTTATATTCAACTCCTTGTCATCCTTTTTGATGATGACCATTATGTCTTTACTTTCTCTTCTTCACTAGCACCACTGATCTCTTTGATGCTCACCTCTAAGGATTCACTTGTTTGGTCCTTGGGGGTTGTTTCCTCAAACTTCTCACCCTCATCTATTTCCTCATCCTGGGGTTTTCCAATACTTACCTCTAGGATAATTCCTTCAATGCCAGCATCACCTTATTGCTATTGGGGCTCCTCTGCCATCTTTATTTATTTTTCTAAGGTTCTAATATTATCTTCCTTTTATTTAGGCACCCCTTCATTATTTGGGAATGCCTCTTGTGCAACTTCTTCTGCTTTCTTGGTGTGGGCACTTGGTGCTTGCCTTACAACTTTAACTGCTGGTCCTATACTTGTGGGAACCTTCAAGGCCCTTTTTTCGAACTTGGTATTTTTATTATCCTATTCAATCTTCCAATTATCTTCAAGTGCCCAAGCCTTATTGATATATTCCCTACTCAATCCTACCTTCTTCTAAGCCACTCTTTTCTCTTTGACTATTTGTAGAGGTGGTGGGGAGGACTCCTCGCTAGATGTCGATGCAGGTTTCCTTGGAGGTATTATTCGTGAGGTGGCATTGGATGTGAGGCTCATCATTTCCTTTATTAATTGTAACATGGTGGTCATGATGATTTATAGGGCCTTCTGCACATTTCTAGCACTAGGCTCCTCTTCTCATTTTTCTATTTATAGGATATAGGTCCTTACTAAGTCTTCTTTAGTTTCTTCCTATATTATGGGTGCAAGGATCACCTCTTTGTTTGTATCTACAAGAGTTATAATAGGGAATGCTATAGATCCCTTGGTATTATTCTTTGGCTTCTTACTGGAAGAAGCACTCTCTTGCATAAAGGTCACGTGCTTCTTTGGATCAGGGGGCACAATTGGTTCTTCAGAGGTCATTTTTAACTAAATGTGCTCCATGATCTCTTCTAACTTCTCACCCCATTTCCTTTGGACCATCTTTGATTATTGATTTGGCACAACCTTCGCTTCATCACTGACTAGGAGGGGGCAATCATCATCCTTTCTAGGATCTCTGCCCTTCTTGCACGGTTTCATCTCATAGTATAGGTTAAAGATCCTTCCATTTATGATTACCCTCTAGAGAGGATGGATGTCCATCCTATCAGTGTCCTCTTCGTCATCTTTGGTGGCCTTAGTTATGAGGTACATAAATTAATGCCTCATCATACTTCTATCATGATCCACAGTCTTGACTGGGATATCAAATTATTATGCATTGGGTATCCTCCTTAACACCACCATGAAGTACGTGGTTGAGAATAAATAAGGCAACTAGAGCCATCCTAATAGATTCCCATCTATGAGTGTTAGGTGTACTACACAAAAGTGTTACATTATATCAAAGGTTGTCATTCGCACTAGTTATTGGGGAAGCTCTTGAGGGATGTGCCACTCCTTCCTAAAGGCTTATATGTATCTCTCAAAACACCCTTGCACCTTAGTCTTATAATTTTGGGAGAATATGGGTGGGCAAATGAAGTCTTGGTACTTCATCATAGGGGACTTGTGGTTGGGTGGGAATACCCATAGGTGGTCATCATCACCATCCATCACACCTATCTCCTCCATTACTATCAAGATCATCATGCACCCCCATCAGAAGGGTTTACATGCTCAATGACACTCTTGCACATTCTTAACCATCTCCACAACAATGAACTTAGAGATGTAAAACCTTGCTCCTTATGCCATGTGGTGGATAATGCACAAGAAGGTCTTACTAATATCAAACCACTAGCTGTTAGGGCACAATTTGGCACTAACAAGGTACACTGATACCCTTGTACCACATTTTTTGATATCCTTGATGTGAATGTAAACCCTGACTTGTAGTAGCCCATGAGCTTTGTGACCCTTTCTACCTCCATCATCTCTCAGATGTCTGATCCTGCACTAGGTAGCCCCATGATTCTACAAATGAGGCTCCTTGAGATCCTTATATGCCATCTAACAAAGTAGAACTGGTCATTATGTACTCACAATGTGAGGAAGTGTACCAAGTCTTTTGGCTTACCAAAGCTTGACAACTAAAAAAATTGTGTGGTGCTCATAGTTTGTAATTTATCTCAGATGGTAACATCAAAGAGCATGAAACTTGCCTTGGTCTTGTTCCTAGTGTGCACCATCCAGTCTTTATTTAATTCTTGAAGGTTACTACCTATCAGGTGGTTATAGTCCTTAAGTTTGCGTATATGCACAAAGGATACCCACTTCTCCCCCACCATGGCCTCTTCAGGGTATTTCATCTTTATAGGTGAGCTTTGCACTCACTTCTGGGTCTATTTCTATTATGCTCATGCCCTCCACCATCTATGCCTCTAATTTTGTGGCATTTGATTCTCTCACTACCTGCACTTTTTTAGCAACTTTTTACACTTGTGGTGGACCTATGCTTAGCTACTTCTTGCCCATCCTAAACCTGATGTTGTTGAAATATAATTGGTTGATTCTACCAAAGCTCAAAATTGTGTTTGGTACTGCTTCACAGTCATAAGAAATGCAACTGTGTATTCAACTATCAAGCTTCCCATCCTATTAATGACAACCTAATCATTCTGCTAGAATTCTACTCTCATGTTTTTGTGCCAAATTATCTCGACTCGCCTCCTTTTCAACTTAGGGTGGAACATGATCTTGTTTATGGTCTTTCATTCTCACTTAGGGGGATGTGGATAATTAGTTCTCTCTGGTAGCATTTTTTTTACTTAGTGGCTTTGGCTTATAGCTCTATTTTGAATTCTTATAAATATCAGTAACCTTTAGAAGTCTATCATTTACCCTTTTATACATTATTTTTATCTACCACATTGATGGTTGACAGTGTTTGGATTCTTGACATCTGCTAAACCCAATCCACTAAAATCCACCACCAATTGCTCATTTATTGTGGATTTTTGTTCTTCCACCACCATAACATTAACTTTGCTAATGGTTTATTCAATGAAGTGACAAGTAATTCAAATGGTCACTTCCCATCGACCATTAGGTGGGTGTAAGCTATTATGATGGTCATTATCTTGCACTTTTTTCAACTTGGCATGACCTTCACCCTTCTTATGATAACCTGGGCACAATGCTTCATATGCATGCGATTCAACCTCCTTGGTTCTACCTCTTCTTAGTGTTGCACTTCCTTTCAAGCGTGCCTCTCTTTTTTGGTTGATTTCTATGTTCTTTCATGTCTCTTAATTCAACCATCCCCACCCCATACAAATCCTTGCACTAGTCCTCCATCACCTCATTATCTCCTTTTGATCTAGTGCACACGAACACCTTATGTGCCTTTCATTGTCAATACATACTTATATTTTTTGAGATTAGAAAACTTCACTCGTGCCCAAAGACTTAGGTTTTTGGCCTTAGGTGCTTAAAGAATGATTAGGCTTGACTCACTAGACTGGATTTATGTGGGTGTAAGTGTCATAAAAGTTCACCTGTAGGCTTGAAAGTACCATGCTTATTTAAAATACACAAAATAAAAAAATAAATGAAAATATTTGGCTTGGGCTAATTTTATCATGGTTATAAGTTAAAATGACCAAATTTTGACCAGAAAGCCAGTGGTAGATGACATGAGCACCATCCTAGTGATGGTATGCCTTCAATATATTACTGTTTAAATGCCTAGGGAACATTTCACCAATTAATATTCACAACTTACATATGCTAGTATCCAATGTACTATGGATGACCTAAGGTCCCATCCAACTAATTTGTAACTTTCCTGGGTGCTTGAGGTACTTAGAGTCATATAACAAGACTAGTGCACTTTCTATAAATACCTTGCACTTGATGTGTTTATCATGTCATAGCTTTTAACACACCTCTTCTATCTATTGGCTCCATCATGCTTGGGTGCACATCTTATCCACACTCCAAACATTTCAGGCATGTGCTTAAAGTCTTTTGGTCATCCAATCAACTAATACGTGTAATACACAATGAGGGCACTAAGAATTCCATATGTAAAATAACATCTGTGTAAAACACTCATTGAAATGGTGTAACCTTATTTAGGCACTTATACGTAGTGCGATAGCCCCATAATACTGTTGACACATGATCATTCCAATCCTTACGACCAATGTCACATATTTTTTTGAGGCACATCCCTAATATTTTATTGAATGCCTCTATGATTCCATTAGTTTGGGGGTGGTAGGCTACCATTTTATGATATGCTACCATATATTTAGTCAATAGGATCTGAATGGTTTTATTGATGAATTGTGCATTATGTTCACTTGTCAAGCTAAGTAGGCATCTATAATGACTGATAATATTTTCCCACGTAAATTTTGCTATTGTTGTAGTTGTACAATCATTGGTCGACACTACTTTAGCCCACTTGGTGAAGTAATATGTGGTAGCCAAAATGTACCATGCACCTGTGCACCTCACAACGGGAGTAATAGTCTCAATAAAGTTAATGACTCATTTTTCAAATGGAATTTGGGCAAGGATGGGGATGAGAGGTATTTCTTCTTAGTGGTTGAATTTTCTTATGCACTAGTAGACATCACATATTTTGGCGTATTCTTTTGCATCATGAAATAGAGTTAGCCACCACAACCTTGATTGTAGTACTTTTCATACCATGGCATCTCCAACATAATGGCCTCAAATAATTTCATAATATGCCTCTTAGAATACTAAATCCCATTCATACTCTAGGACACATTGGTGTATGGCTTCATTACAGGTCAATTTGTATAGTTTCCCACCAATAAGTTGAAAAGGGGTGGTATAAATTATGAGCTGCTTCTTGTCCTTAGTCATCATGGTCAGAGGCATGGATCTGGAGGTCAAAAATGTGATGATTTTTTCCAAGTCTTTTAGGATGCATTAGACCCTCTAAACTTGTGCATCAAACATATCATCTTTAATTGGTACTGATGTATCACTAGAGTTGATGTAGGACAGATGGTCTGTGCGTGAGTTTTGTTTATTGGGATTCACTACCACAGAGAATTAGAATTCTTGAAACAATACAATCTATCGACAAATGCAACTATACAAAATGAGCTTGTTCACAAGTACTTAAATGCCTTGTAATTAGTGAAGAATATGAAGGAGTTTACTATCAAATATTATTGAAACTTCTACAAGGCGTAGACCATGGCAAGTGCCTCACACCTAATTATGGCGTAGTTTTGTTCTAGCTTCGTTAGTTTTATTATTGTAAAAGAAATAGGATGATCCATTTTTCCTTCACTTGGTTGTATGAGAATGTCACCAATTGTGGTACTAGAGGCATCAATGTGGACATGGAAGGGAGTTGCCTAGTTGGGAAATTACAATATTGGTACACTTGCTAGTTTGAGCTTCAAGGTCTCAAAAACATCTTCTTGTGTTGTGGCCTAATAGAATGGGCCATCCTTTCACAAGAGTTCCTCTAGAGGCACCACAATCTTGGCATAATTCCTTATGAACTTCCTATAGTACTCGTAATGACCAATAAAAGTGTGAACATCTTTCTATATTGATTTGGTTTGAAGTTGAAGGATGATTATAATTTTTGCCAAATCAATGAGCAGACCATCATTGTGAATGATGTGCTTGAGCAAAGTGCCAAATGGTATTATAAAAACACACTTTTTTAGGTTCAATGAAATTTGCAACTGCTTGCACCTTTAAAACATTAGGCACAAATTATTATAGTGATCCTTCACCAACCCATACATTTTCCAATCATCTAAGTATACTTGGAGGAACTTTTGAATGAAATATTTAAATGCGATGATCACCACTCGAGAGAACATGGTTGGCACATTCTTCAACCCAAAGGGCATCACATTATATGTGAAACACCCCCATTTGGTTGAAAAGGTGGTTTTGGGCTTGTCCTCCTCGATATAGACTTGATGGTATCCTAAAAAGCCATCAGTGAATGTGTATATCTCCCAACCTCTACCATCCAATACTTCATCAGTGAATGGAGTTGGAAAGGAGTCAGTCATGTAGGTAACATTCAATAATTTGTATTCAACATAAATTAATCTTCACCCATCCTTTTTGATGCTAATAACCATGGGGATAATCCACTTAGATTCTTGAATGGGGAAGATAATACCTATGGCTAGCATGGCATCGATCTCCATCTTGACCTTGGCAGGAAGATTTGGGTTCATCCTATAAGGCTGCTTCTTGATGGGTCTTGCATCATCAACTAGTTTGATGCTCATCTTCTTTAGGTATGGCTGTGCACCTTTCATATCTTTGTAGGTCCATTTGAACAAGTCTTGAAATTCATTTAAGAGATCAACAATATGTACTAGTTCAGTGTTAGACCAATAGGTGCCCAAAAGTGGCAATTTTGGGTTCCCCCTCAGAACTAATTTTTACCCTGGTAGTTTTTGATGGTGTGCGACAGGTTTAATTCTTCTCCTAGTGTGAATCCTCGACTTATCTACTGCCCTCGGTTACTTCTAGATAAAGATGGGAAGGGTCATCTTCTTCTGGGGAGCTATCCTAGATTTGGTGTACTAACTTCCTTTTCCCTATCAAATTATTCTAGTTGTGTACCTTCCATGCGTCATCATCTTCATCACTAGAGTCAATATTGAGAGTTTTCTCTTCAAATAAGGTTGGGAGTGTTAAACCCTTTTTTCTGAACATATCCTTTACACACTCCTCCAATATAATAGTGTCCTCAAATACTAACCTTCGCACTACCTATAATGGCTCAATAAATTCAAGATTTTGTGAATAAAAAGAAAAGGTATGAATAAATTTCTCCCTAAAGCCATTTAATTTGGCTATTTTATGACATGTATCATTAACTATGTACCATGTCTGTACCCAAGTATTTAAGGTCCTATAGAAGGCATGCACCCATAGATTCCTTAGGGAATTTTTACATAAATAGTCCCCTTTTCTTCATAGAGACGTACATATGTGATAGGGTTAAAGTCACTAGAGTAGGCTGAGATGTTCAGGTCCTCATTATTGTTTTTGAATCTAGTACAAATGCCTACCTTCACATCTTGCCAAGTTAGCAAGCTAGGCTTTTGTGTTACCGACCAATGAGTGGCAATGCTCGTTAATGTATACACTAGTGCACCCATTCTATCCACTTGGGATGCATGCCTCAAAATCATGAACATATTCTTCCATTATATTACTCCCTTCATATCTTAGGAGCATTTTAAGTTTACTCTTACTAAGGTGAAACACTCTTTTCCCCTTCTATTGGTGCAAGGGACCCATCTTTTGGGAGTGAAATTAATTTGTACCCAACCTATCTTTACTAGTTTTGGTACCTTTTTGCACACTAAATAACACCATCTACCAGTGGTCTCATATGATTCCTTGATGCATAGATCACAATCAATATTGATAGTGTTTGAGGTTGATTATCCATCTTCCCAAGAGAAGATTCCCTAATCATTTGGGTCAAGAGTCTCAATGCCTTACACTGTGATGTTATAAATATGGTTGATCTGATCCTCGATGTCCATGTTCTTGACATAGGGGGTCATTGGTCATTTGAGAGAGGTATAACTACCCTCTCCTTTCGATTCTCAAATGTTATTTAGTGCCTATTTAAGCACATATCTTCATTATTTTCATAAGACCATGGCCTTCCTAAAAGTATCATGTAGTTTTCCTACTCTGCTAACTCTATTACTTTAAGAAAAACATGGAATTTAGAGCCCATGATATTTACAACTGTGCTCTTCGAAAATTTGATAGGCTACACACAAGTTTTATTGGCCTTGAAGAGTATACGAGGGGAAGGTCTCAAGCCTGGCCTACCCATTTTCCCCCAAGCATTCTTCATCAAGATGTTGACCTTAGTATCTGTGTCTACAAGAACCTCATAGACAGACCATCCATCAATCATGGAATCCACCAAGAGTTCTTGGTCATATTTAGCATTTTATGTATGTCAAACTTCTTGCACCCTCTCCATGCATGGCACAATGACCTTAACTTATTTTTTCCTACATGCTCTAGGAGTAAGTTCTTCAATAGTGGAAATATTCCTTCTGTCTGTAGGAGGTGCATGATCTTAGTTAATTATTGTACTTAAAATTCTTGGATATCCTACTAAGGTGATAGCCTATTCTTCTATGTCTTGTGCTAATTAGAGATGCCCTTGTAGGTTTTGGATTACACTAATATCCTGCTATAAGACATCTTTCTAGAATGTTGGGTCTCGATATAGTGTAGCTTTTGGTTTAGGCTATGTTACTCACTCATTGCAACCCTTATCCCCATATTCAAGGTGTAACTTAGGTACTAGCACAATTAGAAGCTGAGTGGTGAATCTACTTTGCATAGTTGCATGTACTTTTATAGCCTCTATGCACATAGGTTATGGTTTTGGGGTCTATTTCTTCATATTTTGCTCATGCCTAATCATTCATGTACCCTTGTCTACTCTAGGTCTACCTTGGGTCAACTTTTTGTAAAGGTTAGTGCATTCTTTGACCTTATGGGACCCTTAACAATACCCACACATGGGATGTACAGGGAAGTCATGTTGATAATGCTCTATTGAGCCACACTTATAACATAAGCATGGTCAAAAAGTTCCACCACCACATCCTCTGCTTTGCCCTCTTACACCTCATTACATTTTGAAGCCTATGTTCTATTAATTATAGCCATCATTTCCTTAGTTTGCTTACCCTCTGACCACTATAGTAGCCTTTCATGTGCATCTCTCCATTCTTTCATGCATCTCATCAATCACCCTACAATCAATAATAGTATGGGTGTAGGTATTACACAATTAATAATAGATGGTTATGTTGACTTAGCTGATGTATTACAACAAAATATAGTTTTTGACGTCATGCACTTCTTGACATACTTCATAGCTTGGAAGTAGGGTGCGCATATTCCTTCATGGGTAGTTAGTTCTATTATGGCCTTCTATTTCATAATCGATGCACCATAGTCCACTTTAATCATCATGCAAAGAGATGACAATAATCTTTTGAAGCTGGGAGGCTATAGATGCAATTTTCACTTCCATAAATTTGTTAATCTCCATGTCTATGCTTCTAGTTGCATCAAATCTAAGCGTGGCTTTAGGCACTTTTCCAGGGTCGATAAAAATCTTCATGGAAAATGATCTTCAAAATAACATGAGTAACCCCCTGATGAACCACTACCCATGCTGGGAAGGGTGAATATCATATGGGAGCTTTGATATGAGAATTTTGAACCTTGCATCATACAGGTGCACACTCTTTGAGAGCCCTTGGGTAATTTCTTTTAGCACGGTGATGCTCTATTTTTCAAGCTCTAGAATGACAAATTCCTTTACGAAAGCATCCTTCAGGGTATCATAGTCAACCATGGCTTGGTTAGGATCAAATTTTTGATACTAAGTGTGGGCATGATTAAGTAAAGTGATCATGAATTGAGTAGCCTTGCACTTTGATTGGGTTATACCTCATGCACACCACTATAGTACACACTTTAGCACATGTTTCATGATATTTTCCACACCATAATATTCTAGTAGGTGCATGGCCATTTCACAGTAGGTATGATGTAGGGGGAAGCTAGTACTTAAAGCACTTGTCCCCCTAATTCCTAGCATGGCAATGGTCCTCCAATGCCTCTATCCCTAGGGTTGAACATTAGTCCCATCATTATTGTTGGTACAGTTGATGTTGTTGGTGCTATGCTACTTGTTTGTGGCACTATACCACTTTCCATGGGTTGTTTCCCACCTTGCATTTTTAACATCGACTAAGTTAATATGCTCATGTTCAAGTTTTATTATGGTAGCTAGCACCCAATTATCTAGAGGTAGTTGCGCTCACCTCCTTTTATGTAAAAATCTATTCAATCACAAAGTTGTAATCCAAGTCTATAAAATGTCTAAGATCTAAGTTGCTAGTAGAGTGAATAATAACTTCTATACTTTCTTCAAGTGGGGAATCTAGTGCATGCGCATGTGCCTTAGGTTCAAGGGGGTAAGCGCATTAAGCATATCTATAGTCACCAAATTCTTCAGTAACCTAGCAAATTTCACACTTGTCAAGTGTTGAGATCAATTCATAACTTCATTATAGCTCTTATCCTCGCACTACTATATTTTAAGAGATCCTTCTGCATGCCTTTCCCATTTGTGTTGGGTCCTCTCAACACTTTCATGTTCCAGATCCTCCATTAGTCGATGTTGTTTTTTATTATAGGTCTTTCTTCTGAGCTCTTGTGTGTCAATTTTCTCATCCCCTTCCATTATGCCTCACCTAAAAATCCCCTTCTCCCCCTGTTATGTAGCTTATATGTGAAAGGATTTTAGCCTTCCATCCCCAAAGTTTCAAAATTATAGTCAACCATTAGCTTTTTGAGATCTGCTCTAAACTCCTTCACAAGCGTGCCTTTAGGATCATGCAAAAACTGGTATTTTGCTTCCTCAAAGCATGAATATTTTGAAACTATGAACTCAAGTACGTAGTGTTTTAGGGTTCCTTTCCACCATTTATCCATCGCTCTAGTCCAAGTAACATCCAATGTCTCAATCCTCTCTAGGCACTCCTTTATCCACTTGTAGCACCATCTATAGCTTCATCTTCTATGGGTTAAATATGTAGCTAATGACCTGTACACACCTACTTGCAAAAAAAAAACTTTGTACAAACATCATATAGGTTGTGTTGAACCCATTTTCTTGTCTTTTTTCATTTACAAGTTGGATGCTTTAGTGCAAAACTATCTTCCACTTGTTGCAGCAAACACTTGATGTTTTTGAGAGAAAGTTGTTACATCATTCTATTGTACCATTGTAAGAACAAAATTTAACATGGGTCCCAGCAACAAAACCAAAATGTTGTTAACTTGCCTAGTTAGTTCTTGGTATATAATGACTAGGCACAAACATGAGATGTTCCCTTTACACTCAACATTTGAACACTCGACTGCACCGACATCAATTCACATAAATCACATGCCTTATGTGCTCACCTAAAGCGTAACTGAGAAGAAATCGGGGTCCATGTTGGGCTAGTTGTGCCATGGCATGAGTCTTTAATTAGAGAAATTTAATACTTCAATGAAAACTTAAGCCCGATCCAAAGGTGCAAGCCTTTTATGGACTAAGCATAATGTCATATTGGCACTTAAGAGGTCACAAGGTTTCTTTTACTCATATTAAACATATGTGAATTACACAAATATTGGGATACTAGTGCAAACCTATACTCATCCATCATAATAAGTAATGATGACATCATAGAAGTTTTAAAGGGACTCCATTATGATAGCAAGACTAACAAAACATATAAACCCACACTATGCTTCGAACATCAATTCACAAAACTGATTCAAAGGTATGACATTACAAATATATGCATTTTATTAACAATGCAAAGAAACCTGAAAACCATACATAGTTTCTATAAATGCACAATACTCATCATTTATCAAAGTTCATAATAGATTTTCTATTCATATCTTAATATTAACAACCTAGAGGCTCATCTATGAGCTTTAAAACATAAAAATAGAGCCAAGAGGCCTCCATACTATGTATAAATCCTTAATGGTAGTTGGTTCAATGTACACTAAGAATTCATTTCACCATAGCTCTGCTATAGTTCTTCATCTCTTTTGCTCTTCTAAATCGAGCTCCTTAAATAAGCCTTCAAGAGCATCTTCACCAAGGTGGAATTTGCACATTGAGTGTCAAGCTAGAACTTGGTCATCATAACCACTGGCTCCATGACTCTGTAAAGTCGATACTGTAGCTACCACATCTCTTCAAATCCTTGAAGATGCCTAGAAAATATAAGAAATAATTAGCCACTGACCAACTGGTGTAAGATATGCACTGCAACCTCCATCTATCTACAAAAAACCCAAAGGCTAACCACTTGAAAATATGATCCTCTTGCACCTAGGTGGATGTCATGTTGGCATGAATCCTCTACTAATGGGTTAGGGGCCCAACATAGGCTTTTTGCAACTAAGGTATAAGTTTGTGTTGTTTATTTTATTTGTAGATCTAACTTATGTTGAGTTAGTTTAGATTAAGATTCTTTAGTTTAATTTGTATTTATAGATTTTATTCAATATAAGTATCAGGAACAATTCCTACTAATGATGAACCCTTAATTTTTTTTCCAGATGATACACTTTGACATAGAATGGGTTCCTAAACTAATGAGTCCAAAATAGTATATTCTAATTGAAAGCACACCAAATTGTGAGATGGGTGAATCAAGTAAAATAAATCATTACCTCAAGATGCTTATAATCCAGTAGCCACTAAGGTACACATGGATGCAAATTAGAAAAAGAACCATTATCAAAGGAGCTAAAGATACCACAACAATAAGAAAAGTCAAAATTCAAGCTCCCTTTAGTGGTTAACACCGAGTAGCAAGATGACAAAGTTTTGAGTTACTATGATAGTGATTATGAACTTCCTCATACTACAACTTATTAATAATTGCAAAAACTAAATTTTGATCCACTTGAGCATCTTTCACATAACTTATTCACACCTACAGGTACCATTATATACAAGTTAAATTCATCACCAAAGGATATAAAATCACATTCAGATAAGCACAAGGCAAAATTAGCTAATGAACATGTAAATTGTTGTTATTCAATCCATCCCTCTTAGATACAAATATTGAGTCAACCTTACAAGGGACAAACACAGATATATCATGTCAATAACATGGAGTTCTCTCATAAGACTCCATAACATATTTTATAGATCACAACAAAACAAAATGATCCAAATAAAATATTTCCATGTTACTTAAGCATAATATGATATCTTTACCTCCTAACATACATGGATCAGGTAATAGACACATTCCTAAATAGGGGTCACAATATTAAATAACTATCATCGGATCACTAGCCATAATACAAGTTGGTATCAAGCATTGCAAAACCAAATTAATAAATTAAAAAATGAAGGACCTATAATTTGAACAGTGAAAAATACCTCCAATTTATGATATTTCAAAAGGAAAAAGTGCAATGAGGCATACTTCTAAACACCCATGCTTTCAACATCTAACTATTACTATAAATATTGATAGGGCCTATTGTCAACAACTCAAGGTTGATATAAATAATTGGGATATAGTTTTTAGCACCACATTTATCCAATAATTGGGACATAATACAAATGAGTTAAATTACTCTCCACTAATACCAGAATCTCTAGGGCACATCTTACTACTTGTAGCATGGGGACCAAAGTTTGTTTATACCATCATTTGGGTTTTGAATCCAAAATCAAACTTCATTTGTCATCTTGGTCAATATTGGTTTTTTGAGATGAATGCAATGATGAATACTAAAAATATGTGCCTCACCTTCCAATTCAAAGATAAATAAATTTTTGTCCCACACGATGGATACAATGATAGGCCCATATCAATAATTATTTACACCAAATTACCAAAAAATATTGAAACATTGGGAATGAAAAAACATAAATAATGGTTGCAAGAAAAAGGGTCACGAGGACCACCAGATAGTCCTTAATATTTTTAATGGGAGGAATAATATCCTTTCATTCTAGTTTGACTTTGAATGTCCAAAAGATACAAAAAAAATAAATATTCAAGAAAATACAAGAACATTCAAATAATTCAAAAATACAAAAATATTCAACATTCCCATGTTTGATTAGCTCAATGGCACCTATGTTGTTTGTTTTATGTTAATATATAACATATAATTTCTTTATATATACACAAATGTTTCATGCATATGTTGAGTTTGATATAAGCATATCAAGACACATGGTATATGCACTTACAAATGTTGGACCTCCCTTCTACCCATGCCATATATTACATTAGGGGCATCTTCTTATTTAATCACAATTGATATAGGTTACATATCCTTTATGATCATTTCTACATTATCATGTTTGATCTTATATACTAACGCTTACACATGCTTATATCCATGCTCATATCTTTCACATTGTAATTGACATGCTATGTTACATAATGTTTTTTGGTAACACATATATACAGGGACTAGTATGATATGCTTGTGTGGGTTGAATATGCTTCATATATTTTTTACTTCCTTTAGTGTATTCCATTGCTTGCTATTATCTTGCTTATGGAACATTTGAATGTGTTTCTTTCTTGTTGGACCTTGTGCCACTGTATGTTGATTGGACATTTGCATATTTCATTCTATGATAGTTGGAAATTTGAATATGTCATTCCTTTCAATTGTATGGAAATTGAACATGCCCTTTGTGTGTGGTCTCAAACCATTATTTTGCATTACATTGAGTGCTCTTATTTGTGTGTTTGATTATTTGCTAAGCTTATACTGTTACTCTCTAGATGTTGCCATGATCCATATCATGAATTTTAGGAATTGATGTAATTATATTATTGAGATTCATTGATATATCTACTTAGGCATGTTCCTCTTATATGCTACATGATTGATACATAAATTATATAGTTACCTTATCCTTTTTAAGCAAGGTACATACCGAATTCTATTTCCCTCACCTCAAAGGGAGGGGGCATATCATTGGAGTCATGTCATAGAAGTATGACCTATAAATTTTCAAAGTTTCTAGATTTCAATGGGGACATGTCACAAATACATGACCTCCACACTTACACAATATTTGATTTAGTTTCATGATTCAAATATACAATTGGGTCGGAATCCTATACATTACACTAATTTTGCATAGATTTAAAATATTTTTTTCAAATTTATGACACATATACTCCAATTGAGACATATTAGAGGTTTATATGCCATGATATTGCATGAAAAAATTAAAATTTACCAATTATAATATTTACTAAACAATATTGATTACACCATGATGTACTATTATCAAACATTTTTCTACTGCAACTGTTGGTTCAAATTTATAGGTTGAAGTGATTAATCATTCAATCTCACCATATTTATAGGTTGGAGTGATTAAATCATCCAATCTCACCATATTTATAGGATGAATTGATTAAATCAATCACCCTCACTAGATTACATATTCACATTTGAATTGTGTGATTGAGATATGATGATCTCAATGGTCATGTCACAACTCATCCTTGTACTAGGTGGGGGCATAATAAATTTTGATCTCCCTCTTAAAATATTTAAGGCCTAGGTATGAACATATTCTAGCTCTAGTTCTTCATAAAAAAACATATTTACCAAGTCAAAGCACCTAAGGGCAACATGGTTGCATCGACACATATGTGTATTGCTTCCTTGCTCTTTTTCTTTTCAAGCATTTTAATTGTTTCAAATTTAAGATTATATGCACTAATTTGCATTGTAACATGCTCTTAGTTATGGGACATACACCATAAAATCACTTAAAGTGAGCTTAAGCAAAGGTAAGGTGTGTTTTACACACCCAAGTACACATTTATTTCCTTTAAACTAGTAATTTCATCCTTATGCATTATAGATTAAAGGGGGAAAAGTGTAGATACTAAAAATGAATATTCATTGCATTTCAATGTTGTATATTTGATGAATATCAATTAGAGATCTATCCTTTAGTTTTAGACCTCCCAAATATTGAAAGGCTTGCATTCACCATCTCACTATACCTAATTACTTATCTGTTAGTTTGATCCATATCATTTTGATGACCCAAGTCTCCTACACTATACATAAATCTTAAAATATGATAGACATCCTTCACTATCAGTTTTAGATCCATACTTAATTTTTAGTGCTCTAGATATTAACAACTATAGAGGGATACTACCATTAATAGTGGTGTCTAGATCCTTATTTGTAGACACATAAAACTAGCCATAACTAGCTTCTGATCAATTCCTACCAACTATTATAAATTAAGCTTAGGAATCACTGAACATCCTAAATTTACTTTTGCATCATTATTCAAAGCTCAAAATCATGTTGAGACATCCCTAATTGGTATATTCTATCATATGCAACAAAAACCTCTCATGGATTCATCCCTATTCACCTTACGGCATCATAATTATCAATTTGGCCTACGGACCTATTAAGTGCGGCACCTATACACTTAGATCAAATATTAACAGAGATAAAAGGCTAATCAAAATCAATTAACAAGTTAAACAAAATTAAATGTCTAGTTGAATTATCCATTTTAAATTAATGAATATATAAAAAAGGAAATTCAAAAATTCAAAATATCCTAGCCTTTCATCATTGCCTTTAAGAGTTGTCAAGCTCTTTGAAAATATATTAAAATATCTAATATGAGAGTCATGCCTAGTAATTACAAATCATAATTACTTGAAAACTATTAACTCTACTAAAAAAATCCATGTTTGAACATAGTTAAATCTTACACACATTTTCTTTAGTGTTTAAAACGAACTTAGTTCTTTTCATGCCTTAGTTGTTTACGAAGTTTTTATAAGTTTTTTGACTAGTGCCAAGCATCTTAAATTTCAAAACACACTTCATTTTGGTGTACTAAAATGAACTTTCACATTAGTTAGATAAATCCTAAAAAGTTGTTTGTTTATGCTTATTTGTTGAAAGTTATTTATTTTAGCAAAATGTTTGATGTACATATGCTCTCCCCGTTGTCCCCTTTAAGGAACTTGGGTGACAAAAAGTGCTCATTGTTTGCCTTGGTTGATTTAATATAAAGTGTTAAAATAACATCATTAAGTCCCTCCTCAAATACATATGGTTTGGGTGATCCAAATGCAAACCTAAAGTCTTTTCACTTATCTTTATTTTTTATGCATTTTGTCTTGTGAGCGAGAGTTCATCGCCTCCTTCTAGGTTCTCTAGGGAAGCATTGACCCAAGAATTCATCTCCTTGCATCGTATCAACCCAAATATATGGTGGCATATATAAATTGAGCTGGGGAATCATTGGGGTTATAGTTTAAGTGGTTAAACTACCTCTGTTAGTGACTGTTACCCTTAGAACGTATGATCAACTCATATATCGCACTACACTAAGTAAGCAACGGATGTAGTGGTTGTGAAAAGGATAACACCTTTTCACAACAAGTCAGTTGACACATATCCATTTGATGTGATAATCTCTTATGTTAGGCATACCTTGGACCATCTAGAAATATGTGAAAATTGATAGTTTAGAACAACCCCACTTGTTGCAGACATATTATTGATGTAGAGTGAGTAGCCCGAAGTTCCATGTCATAATATAAAATCTTGAGAGAAGAGGGGGCACAAAAACCCTACTTTTCATGTACTTTTATTTTTGGATTAACAATTAAAATCCTCTCAAGAGTGAGTATATTAATGAAATTTGACAATATTATGCAGCCTTATCAGTTTTAGGATTTAGGATGTTACACTTAGGTGTTTGTGTTATTTTATCCTTTATTACATGGTTTTTGAGTCTAAATTATTTATTTATTATACCACATCAAAAATGAGTTTTATCTATGCATCACTCCTTTCTTTGGGGAGGCATTACATCACCCATTTGACATTGTGCATATGCCTTAGTCTTTTTATCAACCTTTGTGTGTGTTTGTAATTTGATTGAAAAGGGTGCCATTATGTTGCCCAATTCATTTCCAAATATTTTGCCTTTGAGTCTTGAAACAAACCATTGATTACATCTTTAGAGTGCGATAACATCGTTACACTGCTGAAACCATTTCATAGGCTTATTTGTCTTATGCCAAAGTTCAATTTTGAAACCAAAGCCACATGTGCCTTTTGGATCTATACCTAGTGTCATTATGTCATTCAACTTTGTCTAGCTTGTTATTTATTCAAAGAAGCCTATATTTCCTAAGCTGAGTTTGAATTTAGCCTTGCCAAGTTTAAATCCAAACATTAATTGATTTTTTCCTATGCCTTATGTAATTATGGCCTAAACATAGATCTTTCTCTTTTGGGTTGGCTAATTTAGGTTAATTATTTATTCAATTTTAAAACTATTATTTGTGCCTAGATTTTTAGGGGAAGTAGTCTATCTTTCATATGCCTTTTTTTTCATGCCTTAAATCTGAATGCCTAGTTTATGACAAAGTGTTTCAGATTTGTTAGATTAAAATCTCATACCTTGTTTTGTTTAAAATCTAGATTTTGTGCCTTTTTCAAAAGACCTAGCATATGCCTATTTTAAGTCTAAATTTTGTGCCTTGTTTTGCCAAAAGACCTAACAACTTTTATTTTTATTAGATTAGACTTGTTTGGAACACTTTGTACCTAGAGTTTGGCATTCTAGTTTTTATTCATCCACTTGACCTTTTTGTGTAAGACATTTGACATTATACTATCTTTTACTAAGTTTTAGCATAGATCCTTTTGGAGATACAACTCCATTCTTTTTGACCAGGTTAGACCAAGTTCGAGCCTTTTATCCTTTTGACATTATTTTTAAGAGTTTATAGAACTCTAAGACTTTTTGTGAAACATTCATCATTGATTTGAATATGTCTCACTATACTCATACTAGAGCCATGTACAATCTAGAATATGATAATGCAGTCACACAAGATGGCTTTGTTCAAGAAGTCCCTTATGGTGATGTTGTAGTTTGTGATACGAATCCTTATCCACCTTAAAATTATCAATTTGGGGAATAAATCTAAGATCCTTTATCTCAATATTTGGTCAACATGCCTCTATACTTAGAGCAAGACCAAGAGTAAACAACACAATACCTAGCTAGTGTAATTTCGGTTGTAGACCAAGTCCAAAAACACCCATACTAGATTATGATTCCATCAACATATGATCCTTATTTTTTTTATCATCACTTAATTGCAAATAAGGATGAGGTTTTAATCAGAGTCGTGGAGGTAGGGTCCAAGTTTCCAACAATCTTCCCCCATAAAATTTTCCTAGTCTAGTAAGAGTGCCTTACAACATGACATATAACCAAACCATCAAACATACCTATTCTAGAAATCCTCAAGCTCTAGTGTCAATGACATACCAATACCCATGTATGCTTATCACAGGAAAAGGTCTCATGGAGGACCACTTTATACAAATGTAGACATCATACTAGACCTATTTAAACTTAGTGTGCAAATTTAATAACATGGCCATGTTAAATGCTCCACTTATCAAATTAGTTCCTTCAACAAGAGTCTTAATCGAATTGACAAGACAATAAAATTTTGGTATAGACCCATTCACATAAAACACTTCAGTTGGATACATATTCAATGCCCTAGCTATTAAAGAAGTGTCTACTACTTCTATGCAGATAAATATGCCAAACATAATGGATAACACTCAAGTGTCTTCCAATCTAGACCAAAATGGTTTAACTGCACAAACAACTAGTCCACAATAAGTGACTTTAGTAAACACTACAAGTGGTTTGAAAAAATAAGGGGTAGGAAATTCTACCTCCCAACCACAACAAGCTACCTCTAATCCTCAACCAACTGCTTCTTCAAACACACAACCATAAGGATTAAGTAATCAAACACAAATTGGTGCCTTGCTTTAAAAAAACACGATGAATGTTACTCCACCACAATAGGTGATGACTAACATTCCACAACAATAATATTAGTCCAATATACCAATACAGCAGAAGCAAAATGTTCTACTACCTCAATAGGGGGCAACCAATGTTTCACCTCGTTAGGTAGTGATAAGTATACCTCTTCAGCCACCCAACATGCCTTCACAACCATTGCCTAATCAATAACGTATGTCCATTGGTCAGTGATAAATTTTAAACATTTAACAAGCATTTACATCATAACAAGGGTTTATGCAACCAAAAGGTTCTACTGTTCAATAAGTGCCAATCAAGAAATTATTGTCTTTCATTTCAAATGTATCATATATCCAAAAATAGGGCCTTGTTTCATGATAAGTTCCCCTTATCGAGCCAGGATTGACTAGTCAATAGTAATTCCCTAATCAACCTTAACAAGCAAAATAATTCACTCATAGCCATATTCTTCCATCTCAGCCATAATTCTCCCAAAACTAGGCCTATATATTGAATCCAAACTAGAATATCATAATGCACTATGTGCAATTTCAATAATCACATCCCAATCCACGAATGCATATTCCTATACAATTCCCTAACTAAACCAACATTACACAATAAACCATGCCTCCATTATACCCTAGTCAAAGTAATCTGCCTTTGATCGCCCAACCTCCACCTCAAGCTAATGTTTCATCTAGTTTCTTGGCACAAGAATTACAATAAATGAAGGATATAATTGCTGCCATCCAAGCTGGGAAATAGACCAAGAAGTTTAAATTGGATGATGTGGGTTCCTACCCATTCAACATGGAGTATCTACAGATACCATTTCCTCTAGGGTATAAACAACTAAAATTTGACAAATACAAGGGTAAAGGAGACCTTAAGGCCCATTTAACAGAGTTTTTTGTTGCTTGTCATGAAATGGCTTACAATGAGTGACATATACTACCTACTTTTATTTCATTAGAGTCTAGTAGGACAAGCTTTGGATTGGTTTCTAAAATTACCGAAGAACTCAATATCTAATTTTGATGACCTTTTGTATAAGTTTGTGTAGTATTTCTCCTACAATCTCAAACATGAGATTTTGTTGGTAGATTTGACTCAAGCTAAACAAAAAGTCAATAAAAGTTTCACAAACTAGCTATAGTGATGGAGAGCTCTTGCTATCCATTTCACTCATAGCTTATAGATAAATAATTAGCTGTTGTGTTTACCAAAAAATTTCACAATGAGATATATTAACATCTGGAGCTGTAATGTGTGCACACTTTTAAGGAAATCATAGACAAAGGTTTACTAATTGAAAAGGTCCTTATTAACAAAGGGGTCATTAAGCTTACCTCATCAAACCAAAAATAAAATCAAAACCAAATAAATGGCCAACAACAAAACCATAACCATGTCTAAGTACAAGCGTTGACACTATCCCAAACTAGCAATTATGAAAAGTCCAAGTAGTTTAACTACAACAAGAATGTTGTTAAAAATGTAGTAACTGAATCACAAAATGTCCAAACGGTGTAAACACCATTTGCTCAACCTATGCCATAAATGTAAATTACTCCTCACCAACAACTTATTCAATAAGCACAACCTTTGCAGCAAACTAGACCCACTCAATAAATGCATCAACCATTACCTTTGTAAACCCCTCCTCCAAGTCAAAATGGGAGTACTCACTGAGTTTTTAGTGACCTTGGAGAGCTTATTGAAGTTGTGTTTGGCAAACTAGCCACCACTAATCTGATTAATTGGCCCATTCTGAAGCACTATCCTGAAGGAATTTGTTATCCAAATTGGTATAGATAAAATGAATTCTATGAATACCATCAGGTTAATAGTCATAATCTATGTTGTTGTGTGTAAATCAAACACCTCATTCAAAATGTGTTGGAAAATGGGGAGATAACATTGGATAATAGAGCATCTACATCCAATCAGAACTTGGGCATTCATCAAAACCCTTTTCCATAACATAACAATAATAACCAATTGTAGCAACAACAAAGGCTAGAAAAATAACAACAACAATATCGACAATCTAGACAATAAAAATAATACCAACAGTAGCAATAAAACCAATGTCAATCGAATAGATGGAACTAAGGCTAGAAGAATTCTAACAACCAATAGACTTACCACATAGTTGTACATGACCACAACAAAGTTGTAGGCCATATTATCAGAGGTCATGTTTCCACCATCTCCATTAATCCAAGACCAAGTGCCAAGTAAATAGGACTGTTGCTAAAAAATTCCAACCAACCAACCTATCCCAGTGATCCTTCCTTGATTTGGGACCGTATATAGGTGTACCAACAAGAAGGTTTTACTACTTTTGGGACTTATACCAATAACTCATCCATTCCCCATGGCCACATATAAGTGCACTAATAATCAAGACTTATCCTACCTAGTCCCTTTTCACCATCATTTAATAGTAGCAATGGTCTTGTATTTGATCTCGATTATGTAAACATAATTCAATGGTCGAAGATTACCATCCTAGGTCTGCAACCATCTGCCACTACATCCATCCAACCCACTATTCTAGCTGGGAACAATACATTTATTTTTGTGAAGGATAAGATGTTTGATATTATGGAATAACTTCAAAAGATGCTTTTACAAATTTCCATTTTAGATTTATTGCATATGTCAACCATCCATAAGAACATCTTGACAGAGTTACTATGTCAGTCACATGTTCCTAATGGCTTATCCATAGATAAATTCCAAGCTTTGGTTGGACATATATCCCCTGGCCATTAGTTATCCTTTGACCAAATTGATATGTCATCCCTTGACCCTCTCCATAATAATCCATTGTACATCAAAGTTTTCATCATACAATACAAAGTTAAACATGTCCTCATAGACAATGGATCGAGCCTAAATATTGTGTCTCTAAAGCTCATCAAGATTCTCGAGTGCACAACAGTCAATCTCCAACTAGAAAATATCACAATCAAGGCCTTTGATAATGAAGAGAGATAATCAGAAGGCACTAGCAGCTTCCTAGTTATTGTTGGGACTTTGACCCATGTTACACTATGCCATGTGTCAGACCTTGATTTATCATACAATTTACTCTTGAGTAGACTTTGGATACATGAAATTCATGCAATCCCTTCAACATTACACCAGTGTCTTGAGTTCTCTCATTGTGATATGGAGGTCATCATTATGAAGATTTTTATCCCTATGAACATTATAAGCATTTGGAGGCTGAGTACGAAAGCTATAACTACTATTTTTTGCTTGAATCCAGTTCCCAAAAGGATAAGGGGAAAGAAATTCTTATTGATTTGTCAGAGAATAATTGCTTAGACCCTAATACCCTTAATTCATCTTCCCTCATACCACCTCATAAAATGTCCAATCATTTGACCATCATGGCTAATAGCCTAGGAGAGTATTTGACCCATGATACATTTTACATTATCAAGATTCTATAGAACCCCAAGTCATGTGGAAGACCTAAAGCGTAACCACCTTGTATGAAATGACAAAAAAATGGAAAGGCTAGACTACATAGTCCAACTCTTATCATTTTTACACTAGCCACTCGCCAAGAACAAGACCCACTTGTAGATGGTAATCCTAGATGTATAATGATAAATTGGTTAATTGTTATAAAAATTCCAAGTATCTTATTTGTAATAGGATCATGGAGAATCATGACTATCAAGGAGGAGGTCTAGGGCCAAATCTACAAGGACCACTTGAGCCAATATCCATGACTCGATACAAAGGAATGTATGGTCTTATATTTAAACTTCATGGGGATGATTCTATGTATCTTATTTAGTTTCCAACACTAATGACTAGCGATGATGTTGCTAACGATGAAGTAAAATTTAATCATAACCCTTATGAAGACCTGGCCAATACCAATCTATTTGAAACCCATGTCATTTATACCCTTAGACCAGTTATTTGCCATAATCTACTTCTTCTTTATCACCCTCAACTTATAGCCTAGGATCAACAAGAATCCACAATGCCTGTAGATGAGTTTGATAATGATGAGGCCTTTTATGATTTTCTAGTCCTAAGAGACAATGTTCCATTGGGAGACCATAAATAAGGGTTCTCAACCAAGTTGGATCTTGTAACCTATTTTAGAGAATGGGTGAACACCCTTAGCCATAAAAAAATAAACAAAACATTGAAGTCCTAAAGTAAAAACCTCTTTGAGGCACTTTTGGACCAGGGTAATAGTAAAAAGAAAGATCAATCTTGTGGTGAAAACCTATTTTAAGCACCATTAGATGGGGGTGTTCAACCTCCCTCAAACATATCTTAGGAGGCCACCAATGATGAAATTGCCTGTGGGTCTGAATTCAGTTCTAAATAAAAACACACTTTTGACTGAATCATTCAAGATTTTCCAATAGTTTTTATCACATGACCATACTTACCATTGGGAGATTATGATTTGTCTTGCCTAGGAAAACTTGAAGAGCCAATCCAAACAGAGGAATCTTTCATTGCAGGTCAATTCAAATCATTACCAACCATTTTGGAGGATGGTTCAACTCTTCTTATCAAGGACACTATAGAGATAAAAAATAGGACTCTCGATGACCTAAAATGGATCAAATTAGGCTTGTCCCTCACTAAGGAGGAACGCAACATCTTTACAGTCATTCTATGATAATTTGTTGACATATTTTCTTGGACCTGTTATGACATGCCAGGTTTGGACCCCACCTTGGTTGTACACCACCTTGTTGTATATCCTGATCTCAAACCTATGAAGCAAAAATTGCATCCTCACATTTCTATATTAGTAAAGAAAGAGTTGGAAAATTTCTTATAAGTGAGATGTATTCAACTGATCGACTATTTATAGAGGATCTTAAATGGTGTGCCACTTAGTTAGAAACTAGAAGGAATCATAATCTACACTAATTTTAGACATATAAACAAGGCCTACTCTAAGGATGACTTTCCTCTACCAAACATTGACATAATAGTTGACTCCACAGTCAGGTATAAAATGCTTTTACTGATGGACATATTCTTAGGATACAACCAGATTAGGATTGCACCAAAGGACCAACATAAAATAGCGTTCAACACTCCATGGGGAATGTTTTGTTATCAGGTTATGCCATTTGGTCTCAAAAATGTTGGGGAAACATACCAAAGATCCATGAGCATCATATTTCATGATATGATGCATGACATTATTGAAGAGTACATTGATGACATAGTGGGAAAATCAAAGACCCTGACCAATCATCCAACTACACTATGAAGAATATTTAAGAGACTGCATGAATACAAGGTTATACTTAGTCCTAAGAAGTGTGGTTTTGGAGTTATTTCATGAAAATTCCTTGGATTTATTGTGTCTCATAGAGGCATTGAATTCAATCCAACCAAAGTACAAGCCATTATCGAGATGCCACCACCTTCCAATTTGAAGTAGCTCCATAGTTTATAGGATAATATATAGTCTATCAGATGCTTCATTTCTCAATTGGTCGATAAATTCCATCCATTTACACACTTGTTGAAGAAAGGTGTCATGTTTCATTGAGATGATGAATACCATAAAGCTTTTCAATGTTTAAAGGACTATGTTGCAAAACTGCCTATTTTGTTACCACTAATGCCAGGAAATCCATTCTTACTATATCCATCTACCACAGATAAAGCCCTGGGGGCACTTTTAGCTTAGCATGATGATAATGGGAAAGAAAATACCGGGTACTATCTAAGCCATACACTGGTTGCATATGAGTATAATTATATTCCCATTAAAAAAACCTATTTAGCTATGGTTTTTGTAGCTTAGAAACTACGATATTACATGTTAAATAATAAGACCATAGTTATTTCAAAACTAGATCTGCTCAAGTATCTACTATCCAAAACAACTTTACAATGCCATTTGGCCAAATGGATCATGCTTCTAAGTGAGTTTAAGATAAAATAATTCAACCAGAAGACCATCAAGGGACAAGATTTTATAGATCAACTCATGTACTCTCCCCATTGTAGATATAAAACCTCTAACTTTTTAATTCCTATATAAGTCCATTATAACCATCATTAAAACACCTCTTGAGGAGCATCACTAGAAGCTATATTTTGATGGATCATTCATAACACATAGATCGGGTATAGGCCTATTATTTATCATACCATAGGGGGATCTTATCCCTAAATCATTTTAGATTAGCATTCATTATACGAATAATATGTTTGAATATGAAGCACTCATTGTAGGGCTTCGATAGGTAGTACAATGGAATATTCAACATCTCAAGGTTTATGGTGATTCTTAGTTAATCATCAATCAAGTTACAAACCATTTTCAGACCAAGGATGACAAGCTGGTGCCTTACAAGGCCATGATCAATACTCTCAAATAACAGATTGATGATTTTATAATTTAAACACATATCAAGGGCTAGTTATAGGACAATAAATGCTATGTCCACCAATGGCTTTTTGATTCATCATACTGACAAGGCAAAAGAATATCAATTCTTCATTGAAAATCTTTTAGCACCAGTTGATCAACCTTCAACCATTATAGTGATTTGTGATATTGTTTGTCCCAACTCTACATGGTGTTCAAACCTTTATACCTACATTTATGACTAGATTAGGCCACCTGACCTATCACATAAATAATCCAAAGCCTTTACCCAGCATGTCACACATTATACCTTACTTGGACCGACCCTTTACCATCATAGCTTTAATGGAACTCTACTTCATTATTTAGCTTTGGTAGAATCAACATTATCATTATGGGAAGTTCATGATGGAGTATGTGGAGCCCACACAATTGGGTCCATCCTAGACAAAAATATTCTACGTACTAGGTATTATTGGCCAACTATGGATACAGATGTAGCTAATTACATCAAAAGGTGCACCAAATGTCAACGTCATGCCAATATTAATCATGCCTCAACTAAGACACTAAAACTAATGCTTACACCATGGCCATTTTCTACATGGGGCCTTGATATCATTGGGAAGATTAACCTAACCTCTTCTAATGGCCATAAACACATCCTTACCCTTACTGAATATTTCAGTAAGTAGGTTGAAGCTATACCCCTCACATGATTGGAAAACAAATTTCTAAATTCATCTTTAACCATCTCATTTGTCACTATGGCATCCCATCTAACATTATATCTGATAATGGTGGATCATTTAAGAATAAGGATATCAAATCGTTGTGTCGAGTATAACATTACTCAATATTTTTCTACTGCCTATTACCTTCAAGGTAATGGCCAAGTAGAAGCATATAATAAAACCATTATCAACATCCTTAAAAATATTGTTAATGATACCAGCCATGATTAACACCTCCAAATATTTTGTGCCCTTTGGGCATACCACACCACTCACTATACTCCAACAAGAGCCACTCCATATTACCTAATTTATGGCACTGAGGACATTCTTATCATTGAGGTCAAATTACCTTCTTTACACATCTTTTTGAATCATGTCCTAAATGATGAAGCTTATCGAGTAGCTCGACTACAAGAGTTGGAGTTATTTGATGAGAAATGCATGGCCATTGTTAACAATCTTCAAGCATACCATAATAGACTCCATGGCCATTATAACCAGTGGGTCAAACACAAAGAATTTAAACTTGGTGATCTTGTTTTGAAAGAAAACCAACACAATACCATGGTAAAAAAGAAGCACAAGGGCAAGTTTAAACCCAACTAGAGAGGACCATACATCATTATTATAAACTATGGCTCCAGAACATATGGGATTGCTACACTAGATGGGGATGAACTTGATGATCCCATGAACATTATACACCTCAAGCATTACTTCACTTGAGAGACCTAAAATTTATCTATGAGGCTCACTTTCATTGTGACATAATATTGACATTCTTATTTTTACCATATACTATTCTATCATATACCATTCTACCATACCTTTGCTATCGACTAAAGTTGTTTTACCCCTCCTTATCCAACCCTTTAACCTTGGTTTCATTCAAATTGGTTCCATTGGCACTTTTAGCAAGAAGGTTCAGATCAAGTTTTAGTAGTTGATTTAGTAATCCAGACATAGGTAGTATTTTGGACTAGTTTAAATTTGGTTTGGTAGTTGCATCTTTCATTTCTTGTTTCATTCTACTCATGTATTATTGATTATAACCACCTTTGTGCAAATTAGCATACCACCATCGTGATCTTAATTATAATTGCCTATGGGAAAATTAGTATCATTAACCTATGCTATTATTACCTAATTATAACAACCTATTGGTAAAATAGGAACAACATATTTTATCATGCCTTGAAGTACCACCTTGTCATTCCTATGTCATACTATTCTCTTTGCCTACTTTGCCTCTTTTATGAATTTGTTTCTACCTCGTCTGATTCCTCCACTATAAGGAAGAACTATAGTGCCTTGAGGTTCCACTCTGGGAATATGTAGGCAATGCTTGATTCACATTGAGGTCAGTTCAATCACATTTTATCACATTCTCACCATTTTGTGAATAATTTTAAGTTTGAATGTTCTCACAGTTTTGTGAGCTTAAACCCTTTAGTCTCTCATAATCCTCCATTGAGTTGAGATGCTCCAAAAATTCCAAAAACATTTGAAAATGATCTAGAAAATAAAAATAATCACCATAATTAACCACTTATTTTTCTTAAGGATCCTAGGATCCATAACTATTTCACAAGAAACCACTTGTCATTTAGTTTCCCCATCCTTACTGGCATAACATCTCATGCTCTCATTATTTTGTGAGTTCATTCCCATATTCTTCTTTAACTCAATGATGTTTTCTTTCTCATCATTTTTTTATATCCCATCTCTTAGGAGAATTACATTTGGCCTCAAGTTTATGTTGGACCTCGCATCCATTAAACTATGTAGGCAACATCCACTTGCCTAGTGTATTTGGATTCAACTAGGCTACCCTTTCCTTTTCTTTTATTTTCCCCCATTTTGTTTGTTTGTCTCATTGTCTCCTATAGCCTATGGATAATGTTCATCATCTTGTTTATTCATTATTTGTGTTAACATTGTGATTAGCCATTATTTGTTTTTGTTTCATTTTATTCTCTTTGTTTTGTTTTATTCTTTCTTTTCTCTGTGTTTTGTATGATTGTTTACCTATTTGTTTGATTTTTGTTGTTCCTTGACTTAGTATACCTGTGTTCTTTGGGTGATTCCTTGCACATTATAATTAAGTCCATCTATATTCATATGTTAACATTGTCAACACAATTTTATCATTGGTACACTATTTTTTTTATTATTTATTGGATCGCGTGTCAGTTCTTATGCATATTTAGGCTAAGTTATCATGGTGTTATATCATGGTGCATACCATCACATGCTACAACAAAAATCAGCTCGGGAAATCTTACAAGCAATGAGGCTGCAACACTTCTCCTTGGCATCTAAATTGTTTTGATCTATCCCAATCATTTCCCAAATACAGAGTAATTAAATCATGATTTTTTTTTAATCCTTGCTAGTGAGGACATGTATCTCCATACTACAAGGTTGACCAAATTCATATTTCTCATATGTACTAATTTACCATCATATTTTCCATCATCATGGTACCAATGATTATAAACACCTCTAGGCAAATCATTGTGTTTCATCCCACTTGCAGTGCCAATGATTCTAACTACCTTTAGGCAAATCATTATGTATAATTCCACCCATAGAGCTAATGATTATAATTGCTTATGGGAAAATCATGGTGTTTCGATCTATTTGGAGGTTAATGATTATAACCACCTATGGGAAAATGATTATCTTTCTTCTACCCAAGTGGGGCACATATGCATTAATGCTTATAACTACCTTTGGGTAAACCATTATCTCTATCCACCCAACTAGGGCATGTTTTTATCCTTTCAAAGGTTATAACCACCTGTGGAAAAATAATTGTTTTCCTTTTTACTAATCATAATCACCTTTGGGAAAATCATTCTCTTGTTACCCTATGCCTTTTTTAATGATTCTAACTGCCTTTGGGCAAATCATTATCTTTTTTTGTCTGACCTATGCCGATGATTATAATCACTTATGGGTAAATCATCATATTTGTCTACCCAACTGCGGTAGCTCCATATGCCACTTATTATAACTAATTTTGATCTAATCAATCTCTTCTACCCCATTTTATTTTTTTGGTCCCATTATTTCCTCCTTTCAAGGGATCGATTGTCGATCCTTTTTGCCAATCGCTCCCTCGAGGGGACATCTACAATTCATCCATTGTCATTAAAGTAGTAGGCATACATGACCTTTTCACTCTTTGAAAATATGTTAATGTACCTATATCTTGTAATTCTTCCAAAATAGGGGCAAACTATAGACACCTAAAACTGGCCACAACTGGACTTCAAACCGATTCCTACCAATCATTGCAAATTAAGCTTAATAATCAATTAACACCCCAAATTTACTTGTGCATTAGTCATCAAAGATTAGAATCATGTTGATAGATCCCTAATTGAGGTATTCTATCATATGAAACAAAAACCTCTCACGGATCCATCCCTAATACCCTTATGGAATCACAATTGTCAATTTAGGCTATGGACCTATTAAGTGAGGCACTTGCACACTTAAATGAAATCTTGAAAGATATAAAAGGATAATCAAAATCAATTAACAAGTTTAACATAATTAAATATTGAGTTGAATTATCTATTTGATATTAGTGAATATCTAAAAAAAGAAATTCAAAAATTCAAAATATCTTAGCCTTTTGTCATTGCCTTTATGAGTTGTCAAGCTCTTTGAAAATATCCTAAAAAATCTAATCTGAGAGCCATGCCTAGTAATTTCAAATCATAATTGCTTGATAACTATTAACTCTATTAGATTTCGATTCAACTCACCTAGGTTTAGTTTTAACTCATTCCAAGCCTAAACTCAACCTTAACTCACCTTGGGTGAGAGTTAATTCTTAAAGCTATAAATACAAGGCCACACCTCTTCATTTCTAAGTTTGGATATTATTGAGTTATTATACAGGATTTGCTCCCATGAGACTCATACCAATAGTGTTATAATGTCAAAATCTTAAGCCAAGCAACATTACACAGCCAAGGTGACAAGGAGAAAAGGAGCCAACAAGCTCCATTGCCAAAGACTTCTCGATGCACAAGTTGAGAAAGCCACTCAACAAAGCAATTGAGAGCTACAAAGGAAGGTAAAAGAGTTATTGTCTTTTATTTTTTAATTGTGCTTATTGGGTGAATATTTTGTCACTAGTTAACTGATGGGCAAAATAGGTGTTTCCACCATAGCATAGGGAGATTTATCGGCCAAATGTGTAGGTTGACCACATCAAAGGGGGACAAATCTCTCCTCTCATCAAGGGGAGGTTCCCTATAAATATGAGGTGCTATATATTATATATATATACTATAAATAAGCTAAAAATAACACTCAGGGTAGGATAACACCATCCATCTCTCTTTTGATTTTTACAGACATAAGAGAATTCTGGTGAAAACACTGAAGGCACTTCTCTTCTTTCAGAAGTGGTCTACAACAAATGGTAGGAATTCTTTCTAGAAAGTAATTGATAAGTAAATGTAATAGGGCACAATAACTAATAGAATGAGGTGTAGCACAAAGGCTCCACCTCAACTTCCAAAGAGTGAAATATACGAAGGACAATGGGGGCACAAAGTCATCGCAAGATCCTTTACACAGAAATAGTAAAACAAACATGCTAAAGACAATTGTGGCAGCATAAAGTCTCTCCACAGTCGGCTTCAGGACACCTTTCTAATTACTTATACTAGTTCTGCTTGTTAAATTAAATGGACAAGAATGCTTATAGGAAACAAACATAAGAACAATTTTCTAAATAACACAAGCTATTTCAGCACAAATTTTGAAAGGTCACTTGTTTTCTCATTCAAATAAATAAATATAATTAACAATCTGAGCTCAAAGTCTCAGGAAATGCCTTTCAATTTGGGCAGAGTTTTGATTCTATAATAGAGAGATCTCTGATTAGAAATAAGAGATAACAATATATAGCACTAAGAAAGACTTGGCGCTTTGTTTCATGGTATGGCCCATGTTGCATTCAATGCCTTGAATGCATTTTCAGTTCTATCAAGGGGCCATACTTGGAATAGGGCATCGGCCTTAACTATGGCATGTCAATTCATCTCACATGTCTCTTCCAAAGTATAGGCCATTTGGTCTTCTTCTTGATATTGGTGCAACTGTCCACTTTGCCTTTACTTGAAGGAGAAAAATAGGCTATGTCCTTGATTTATCGCGCTCTCTGATGTCCACCTAGTGGACTATTTCACCAACTAGAAATAACTCTTGTGTAGATATTTTTGGTCTTTCCCTCTTGTTCCCTCTTTTCTCAACACATTTTATCTCCTCCTCGTGATCTGAGCTCTTGGGCTATCTCTTCAGCTGGTCGATGAGTTTGTTTTCAGGTTATGCACCACATTTGAAAATCAATGGATATTTCATTACCCTAAATTTGACATTCACAGGGATGTCATTGGTTGTTGGTCACTTGAACCACTTTGAACCATGAACCTTTGAACCATGAGAGTTCATTGGTTCAATGGTTCAATAGTTTGGGTGGTCTTATCAGCTCCTTGGTTCAATCACTTTTTGGCTCTTCGGTTGAACCATCTCTTCAAACTAGTCTCTGGAATCTTCTGCTTCCTTCCTTCACTCGAAGCTTATTTGAACCTTCAAACCTTTTGAACTTTGACCCATTTTGGTTCAAAGTTCAACGGTTCATTCCCTTTCTCAAAATCCTTTGGTCCTTCAAAGTTTCTGGATCCTTTTCTTCTCTATTGAACTTGTTGAACCTTTGAACTCTTTTGGTTCAAGGTTTAACAGTTCATTGGTTCATTCCTTGTTCTTTGAATCCTTTGTTTTTCTAAGTCTTTCAAACTCCCTGAATGGAAGGTGTCCCTTCAGGTCTGTTGGGCCTTTGAACATTCCTTTAGATAAAATGTCTGAAGGAATTCCTTCGGACATTTTGCTTGAAGGATTTCTCTTGTGAAGTTTTGCCACAGAAAATCTTTTCAAAAGATATCCTTTTGTTCCTTTTGATTGAACTGACTGATTGAACTGATAATGGTTCAATAGTTCAATGGTTCAATACTATGTTCTGCTCATCCAATTGACCACTTGAACCAACCTCTTTAAACCATTCATTTGAACTATTCGATTGAACCAATTCTTTGAACTTGTCTCTGGAATCTTTTGCTTCCTTCCTTCACTCAGATCTTTCTTAAACCTTTGAACCAAAATGGTTCAAGGTTCAATAGTTCAATCTATCTTCTTCAGAGTCTTCTTTTTGTTAAGTCTTTTGAAGCTGTTTAAACTTTTTGAAGCAGTTAAACTTTGAACTTGTCGAAGTGGTTAACTCTTTAAGTCTGCCGATGTCATTGAACCTTTGAACCCGTTGAACCTGTGAACCTTTGGAGGCAGGGTTCAATGGTTCATTCCATTTGTTTAAGGCCTACTGATGGACCTTTTGGTTGAACCTCGACATTGAACCAACCTTGAAATTGCCTAAGTGTTGGGAAATTATTTCTTTGTGAGAGCTCGCCTATTGAGGTTGTTGAGCCTATTGAACTTGCAAGTCCCTTAGCTAAAAAAGCTTGAATAATTAGAGAATTGGAGTGCTCAAAACATTTTTTGAGAAGGGAAGAGAGAATTTACACCTGTAGGACCAAAATAGTTAATATGTTGTCTCCAAAAATGAGTGACAGATTTTGGGAACAATAGCTGGCTCCAGTTGGGAAACTTTCTTCAGTCAAAATTTTGAAACAATTGAGGGGAGTAAAAACTAGAATCTCTAGTGCCTTCATGTATGCCATTGGGCTACGGAGTCATGCTACCCAAAAATAAAGGTGCCAAAAACAAATGAAAATGAATAACACAAAACAAGCTAAAGACTATACAAAAACTATACATATGTACAAATGATCTTATCTGATACTTCAAGAATTGAAGTGCTTCAGATGCTACCCATTGTGAGTCAAAAAAAAGGGCATGCCATCTTGATACTTCAGTAGAAAACTATTTTCACCATTGAGCTAATAAATAGAAAATGGGCCTCTCCATAGGGAATCAAATTTTCCATGCATTCCCTTTGGTTCTCTTCTCTTGTCCCATAACAGAACTTGATCACCGATCTGAAAATTATGGGATTTTGCTTTCTAGTCAAAAAGCTTCTTCACCAAAATTTCATGCATAATAATTCGGTCCACCACCATAGTTTGTTGTAATTAAGTTTATCCAAGCACATGATCCTCTTGTCAATGGAGCTTTTATATGTCTAATCTTCGACCGCCTTTGCTAATTTCAATGCTTAAAATTCTACGATGATTGGTATCTTTGTATTGAGACCATACAGAAGTTAGAAAGGTGACATACCTAATGCCCTCTTGGGTGTAATTATATCTACCCATAAAGCATCAACTAATGCTTTATGCCAGGTTCATTGGTTGTCATCTACCAGCTTCCTAATTATGGTCACTAGGTTCTTGTTGCTCGATTCTGCTTGGCTGTTCTCTTGTGGAAAATAATCAGAGGAGTGGGAGAGGGTAATACCATAATAAAAATAGAATTGAGTAATCTCATGGGAAGAGAAATAGGCTGCATTGTCTATCATAATCTTGGTTGGGACCCCAAACTTGGAAATGATGTTCTCCTTGAGGAAATTGCATACTACTTCTGAGGTAGCATTCTTTGCTGGAATAGCTTCCACCCATTTAGTGAAGTAATCTGTGGCTATGAGGACATAATCATGTCCAACATTTGAAGATGGGTTTACAGCACCAATGAAATTGATTCCCCATTGCTGAAATGGCTCTTTTATTACCACTAGCTTAAGAGGCAAAGTAGCTAACTTGGGTCTTCTAATGAACTGTTGGCACAGTTCATCTTCGTACCCATTTGTATGTATCCTAAAATAGAGTAGGCCAGTAATACCTGGCTCACATAATTTTATGGGTAGTTACATGCACAAAAAAAGTCCTCCACAAGCTAAATTGTGGAAGGATTCTAGAAGTTTGTTCTACTGCACTTTATCCACATAGCGAAGGAATACCCCATCAAGGTTCCTTTTATACAGCCTGTTGTCCCACAAGACAAAGCTGGTAGCTTTCAACTTGATAGTCCTCTTTTATTTATGAGACAGGTGAGTAGGACACTCACCGTAGATAAGGAAACGAGCAATATTTGAATACCACTCATTTGTGGTGGTGACAAAAAGGACTGTTGGCATGTCTTCAATTTCTACTTCTTCATGACCTATTTCTTCTAGTCTGTTATCAACAATCAATTGGCAGAGACCCATTCCCCGCACAAGATTTGTTTGTTTAATAACAAGATCAAACTCTTAGATTTTAGAAATCTAATTGCTCCTTTTGGTTCCAAACTCCTACTGAGTTAATATGGATTTGACTGTGGTATCACGAACCAGGGCAATAACGTCTGAATTCAAGATGTAAAAATGAAAGTGATTTACTACCTTTACCATTGCATAAGCATGTTTCTCCATATTTGAATATTTCAATTCATGAGCTTTAAGAGGACAGCTCATGAAGGGTATGGGAGATTCCACACCTTCTTTGTTTTATTGAACCAGAATTGCTAAAAGTGTGTGCTTGGAAGCATAACTATACATTATGAAATCTTTAGTGTAATCTAGACAAACTAGAATTGGGGCATGGGTAATAGCTATCTTGATGTCTTAAAATGTTGATTTGTCCTCTTCAGTCTAGCTAAAAGTGGCCTTTTCCTTCATCATGTACACAATGTGGCGAGTCTTCTCTACAAACTTAGAAATGAACCTTCATAAAAAATTCACCTTTCCAAAGAAAGAGTGAACTGCAATCTTACTTGTGGGCAGAGTAAGCTCATGGATAGATTTGACTCTTTCTGAGTCAATATTTGTACCTTCTTAGGATAAAATATGTCCGAGAAGTTTCCCTTCTGTTACCCAAAAAATAGACTTCTTGGGATTTAGAGAAATGCCATTCTGGCGACATCATTCCAGCACTTATTGCAAATAATGAAAGTGATTAGGATGATGCTTGAAAAAGAATGTTAAATCATCAAGGTACACCATAATAAAATTACCCATTTCATCTTTGAAAGCAAGGTCCATTGCTCTTTAAAAAGTGGCACCATCATTTATCAGGTCAAATGGCATTCTTCGATATGCAAGGGTGCCCCAAAGTGTGGTGAAGGCAGTCTTATGTTGGTCTGCTTCACCAAATTCCACTTGATTGTACCCCAAGAAGCCATCCATCATTGATAACATCTTTGAACCAGTCACCATCTAAAGGACTTGATCCATGATGGGTAGAGGGTAATTATCTTTTAGGGAGGATTGATTCAAATTCCTAAAATTTATGCAGAGGCAAATTTTGCCATTCTTTTTTCTCACAGGAACTATGTTTGCAATCCATGTGGAATGATGGATTGGGAAAATTATTCTAGCATTCAGAATTTTTTATATTTCAGACAGAATAGTACCTGATATCTTTGGATTATACTACCAAGATTTCTACTTGTAAAGCACTGAATCACTCTTGAGAGGAATTTCATGGCAAATTTCTTCAGGCTTGAGCGACTTCAAATCATCATAGGAGTATGCCAAAACATCCATGTAATGGCAAAGTAAGGTAGTAAATTTGAGCTTCTCCTTAGGAGTGCAACACTTCCCAATGTTCACCATCTTGGGATTTGCTTTAGTACCCAAATTTATTTGGTCAAACTCCTGAGAGGAGCTTGAATCTATTTGTTGCTATTTGATGAACCTGTCATGGTTGTCAAATAGTTTCTCAAGAAAAACCAGTTCTTTTGGGATTTTATTCCCTTTGAGCTATAGGAATTCTTCATCTGCGCCTAAACTTGTTTCAAGGGTTGATTCAAGTTTTTAAGGCTCACTGCCTTCGAAGTGAAGCTGTTCAAAACTGTCTTTTTGTTCTAGAAAGGCAATGATTTGGTTATTGCCATTGAACACTTGCCAATGATTGGCATTATCAGGCACACTTGGTCGAAAGACCAGTTTGATAGTGTAGCTATCTCCCTTAAAATCTGGGTGAGGAACCAAAAGAGTTATAGAAATAGCTAATGCATCAATTTGATTATTGAATTCCCTAGGCACTACAGAGATACTGAAAGCATCAAAGCTTTCAATTTGATCCCAAACTAGATTGCAGTAATGGCACAATCTCTTATTTTTGGTTTGGTACAGGTTCCTGACTTGACAAACCATCAGCTCAGTATCTCCTTTAGCATGAAGGAGTTTGATACCCCTGTCTTTAACAGCCTTCAATCCAAGTAGTAGCGATTCATATTCAGTAGTATTGTTGGTATTACTGAACTATAATTTATAAGAAAAGGGGAAAATATCTCCTTGAGGAGATATCAACACAATCTAAGCTCCTAAATTGATAGAAGAATAGCTGCCATCAAATTTGAGAATCTACACATCATCAAAAACTAATTTTTCCTTAGATTTTTCTTTAATTGGAGGGGAGGATTCTTCAGCACTTGTACTGCATTCTACAAATCCTTCTACTATTTTGTTTGAATCGATTGTCAGGCTGTCACATTCAAGAATTTCATCAGATGCCACATGAACCTCTTCCGTAGATAAGAAGTAATTACCCACACCTAAAGACTCAAATAGAATTTGAGCTTTAGGCGCTGATGTTTGGTGACCACATATTTTGCCTCCTCTAGGACCAATTTATGCATGATGCCTATGACCAGGATCCTCGCTTCAGATAGGTCTATACTCAACTTGCCACCAACATCCTTATAGAAATTTTTCCCAAGAAGAATGCCATATGAGGCTAGGACGTCGGCCACCAGGATTATCATCTTAATTCTTTTATCCAGGAATGCTGCAAATAAAAATTGGGCATCCTTGATTTGTCCCAGCAATGGCACTTATTTTTTTCCATAGAGAAACATCTCTCAAATGTCTTAGTTAGTGTGAGACCAAGGGATTCAACTACCTTGACAGGGATGACGTTGTCAGATGCACCTGAGTCTATGATGCAATTATTTAGCTGGTGTCCATTTATCAGCAAGGAGACATAAAATGGTTCTGTCCTTTTAGGAGCAGCAAGAGGAGTAATGACAAGATTGTTTGGGGTGGACATGGGAGTCACCTTTGGAACAACTGGTCTTACAGGGATAGTTTTATTCTTTACACACTGAACCAATTTATCTAACTACTCAGGGTTGGATTGTAGGAGTTCAAATTCAGTCATTTGAATTTTGGTTTTCTTAGTATGGTCGATTATGTCAAATGACTAAAATGGACTAGGAACAGAGGAAGGGAGTTCATATTTTTGGTTTTTAGGGGGGGAGTACTAATTTTCAAAATTAAATTTGAAGGTGAAGGCGTACTTGAGGTACTTACTTTTTTAGCGATCACCGGGTCTTTTGATTGAAAAGGCAGAGTGGTTCCCCACTTAGCAATTGAAATTTTTTGTTGAGATTGCTCTTTTATTTTTTCTTTATCAGCTTGCTGCGCTGACTAGTTTTGAGACTAGGTGAATACAATGTATGATCCATCAAATGCTTCTCCTTTACTTCTAGGTTCATTCTGGTAATTCAAGAAACTGATGTTGGAGTCGCTAGCTAATTCTTCTTCTCCCTCTGTGAAGAGATTAGCATCATCTTCTGGGTTTAACTCAAGTTGGAAGGAGAAATCAGATTCTATTTTAAGATATCTAACTGCTAAATTGGTTGAAGGTGCTTCAATGGAAAGTTTCCCATGTGGAGGAGGAAGATGATTTGGTTGCCCTTGATCCTTGGCAGCATTACCTTGGTATCATTGATTGGGAAAAGTCCTCTTTGGTATATCTTGGTACAAAGGAGTAGAAGACATCCCTTGCACGATTTACTTTTTGAGAGCTAGTAACTCATTTTCCAACTTTTGCACCATTGGATCAGTGGTGCTTGTAGATGGATATTCAGAGGATGAAAAAGATTTATCTCTGTTAGGATCTCTCCTTATCTTCCCTGCCAAGATGAGATCATCTTTTACCTCAGTAGCCAAATCTTGCGCTACAGCAAGGTCTATGTGGCCAACACGTCTCAGCAGAAGACTCACTTCAGGCAGTTGAGAGTTTATGAAGAAGCATTTGAGATTTTTAGCTATTGGCTGAGCAATTATAGGAATCCTATTCCTCAACTTGTCAAACTTGGCTATAAAATCTCTCATTAGTTCATGAGGCTCCTTCTTAATTTGTGTGAGATGAGCCAATATAGCATGCACATCTTTTGTAGTCTTGAACCTAACTTCACTTTTGGCTTTGAGAGTGTTCTAATCAGTCACTGACTAAGCCTGTAGGTGGTAGAACCAGTATGTAAGAACACCTTGTAATATTTCTAGAAACAACCTAATTGCTACGTCCTCATACTCCACACCTATCACGCCATAGGCTATGCTAAAGGTTTCAATATGTTCATCAGGATGAACTCTCCCATCACCAAAGAATTTGGGTAAATTATTTCTTGAACTGCGTGGTAGCTCATGTAGAGGTGGAGTTAAATTGAGTGGGCCAAAAGAGTTACCCCAGGGGCCTTGAACTACCATGATTTGACCACTGAAGGGAGGGATAACAAATGTCTGAGGGGTATGTATTGATAAAGCTCTGTTAACAACAAAAATGGATGCTTTGCCTGGTAATGGAGACCTAACTTTTGTAGGAGGAAAACTCCTGGTTCACTGAAGGTGAGATGGTGAAGGGAAAGGATCAAAAAAACTTTGCTATACTAACTCGAATACAGGGTCAATAATACCTTTAGCTCTCTGGCTTTGAGTATATCATGGATCTGTTAGAGTGTAAAATTGAAATGGAAAGAACCATAACTGCTTTAATTTAAAGCTTGAGGCTTCAAATTACGCGTTCTATCCCCAACAGAGTCACCAAAAAACTATTGGGTGAATATTTTGTCACCAGCTAACTGATGGGCAAAATAGGTGTTTCCACCATAGCATAGAGAGATTTATGAGCCAAATGTGCAGGTCGATCACATCAAAGGGGGACAAATCTCTCCTCTCATCAAGAGGAGGTTCCCTATAAATATGAGGTGTTATATACTATATATATATATATACTATAAATAATCTAAAAATAACACTTAGGGTAGGATAACACCATCCATCTCTCTTTTTTTAGAGATGATGTTCATAGACATAGGAGAATTCTGGTAAAAACACTAAAGGCACTTCTCTTCTTTTCAGAAGTGGTCTGCAACAAACAAAAATAATTCTTTTTAGAAAGTAACTGATAAATAAATGTAACAGGGCACAATAACTAGCAGAATGAGGTGTAGCACAAAGTCTCCACCTCAACTGCCAAAGAGTGAAATATACGAAGGACAATATGGGCACAAAGTCATCCCAAGATCCTTTACACAGAAATAGAAAAACAAACACGCTAAAGACAATTATGGCAGCATAAAGTCTCTCCACAGTCGGCTTTAGGACACCTTCCTGATTACCTCCACTAGTTCTACTTGTTAAATTAAATGGACAAGAATGCTTATAGGAAACAAACAAGAACAATTTTCTAAATAACACAAGCTATTCCAGCATAAAGTCTGAAAGGTTACTTATTTTTTCATTCAAATAAATAAATATAATTAACAATCTGAGCTCAAAGTCTCAGGAAATGCCTTTCAATTTGGGTAGAGTTTTGCTTTTATAACAGAGAGATCTCTGGTTAAAAATAAGATATTACAATATATAGCGCTAAGAAAGACTTGGTGCTTTGTTTCATGGTATGGCCCATGCTACATTCGATGCCTTGAATGCATTTTTAGTTCTGTCAAGGAGCCATGCTTGGAATAGGGCATCAGCCTTAACTGTAGCATGTCAACTTATGTCACATGTCTCCTCCAAAGTATAGGCCGTCTGGTCTTCTTCCTAATATTGGTGCAGCAGTTCACTTCACCTTTACTTGATGGAGAAAAATAGGCTGTATCCTTAATTTGTCGTGCTCTCTAATGTTCACCTGGTGGACTATTTCAACAACTAGAAATAACTTTTACATAGATATTTTTGGTCTTTCCCTCTTGTTCTCTCTTTTCTCAACGCATTTTATCTCCTCCTCATGATCTGAGCTCTCAGGCTATCTCTTCAGCTTGTAACTGAGTTTATTTTCAAGTTCTGCTCTACATTCAAAAATCAATGAATATTTCATTACCCTGAATTTGATGGTATGGCCCATGCTACATTCAATGCCTTGAATGCATTTTTAGTTCTGTCAAGGAGCCATGCTTGGAATAGGGCATCAGCCTTAACTGTGGCATGTCAACTTATGTCACATGTCTCCTCCAAAGTATAGGCCATCTGGTCTTCTTCCTAATATTGGTGCAGCAATTCACTTCACCTTTACTCGATGGAGAAAAATAGGTTGTATCCTTAATTTGTCGTGCTCTCTAATGTCCACCTGGTTGACTATTTCACCAACTAGAAATAACTTTTACATAGATATTTCTGGTCTTTCCCTCTTGTTCTCTCTTTTCTCAATGCATTTTATCTCCTCCTCGTGATCTAAGCTCTCAGGCTATCTCTTCAACTGGTAACTGAGTTTATTTTCAAGTTCTACTCTACATTCGAAAATCAATGAATATTTCATTACCCTAAATTTGATGTCTGCAAGGATGTCATTGGTCACTAGTCACTTTAACCACTTTAAACTATGAACCTTTAAACCATGAGAGTTCATTGGTTTAATGGTTCAATGGTTTGGGTGGTCCTATCAGCTCCTTGGTTCAATCACTTCTTTGGTCCAATCGCTTCTTTGCTCTTCGGTTGAACCATCTCTTCAAACTGGTCTCTGGAATCTTTCGCTTCTTTCCTTCGCGTGAAGCTTCTTTGAACCTTTGAACCTTTTGAACTTTGAGCCATTTTGGTTTAAAGTTCAACTGTTCATTCCCTTTCTAAGAATCATTTGGTCCTTCAAAGTTTTTGGATCCTTTTCTTCTCTGTTGAACTTGTTAAACTTTTGAACTCTTTTGGTTCAAGGTTCAATGGTTCATTAGTTCATTCTTTGTTCTTCGAATCCTCTTTTTTTCTAAGTCTTTCAAACTTCCCAAAGGGAAGGTGTCCCTTCAGGTCTTGAGAATGGTCCATTTCGTGGTCACCGAGAGTCCCTCACAAGGGTACTTGCCCTTCAGGGTCCTTCGGGCGGTCTTGTTCTTCAAATCCTTCGAGCAAAATGTCTGAAGGAAATCCTTTGGACATTTTTTCTGAAGGAATTCTTTCCTCTACCTTTGTTGCTTTCTATTAGGCCTTTAAACATCCTTCAGACAAAATGTCTGAAGGAATTCCTTCAGACATTTTGCCTGAAGGATTTCTCTTGTGAAGTTTTGCCACAGAAAATCTTTCTGAAAGATATCCTTTTATTTCTTTTGATTGAACCGATTGATTGAACTGAAAATGGCTCAACGGTTCAATTGTTCAATACTTTGTTCTGCTCATCCAATTGACAGCTTGAACCAACCACTTTGAACCATTCGATTGAACCAATTCTTTGAACTTGTCTCTAGAATCTTCTACTTCCTTCCTTTGCTCGGAGCTTTCTTGAACCTTTGAACCAAAATGGTTCAAGGTTCAACGGTTCAATCTTTCTTCTTCGGAGTCTTCTTTTCATTAAGTCTTTCGAAGCCATTTGAACTTTTCGAAGTGATTAAACTTTGAACTTGCCGAAGTGGTTAACTCTTTAATTCTGTCGATGTCATTAAACCTTTGAACCCATTGAACCTTTGAACCTTTGGAGGTGGGGTCCAATGGTTCATTCCATTTGTTTGATGCCTGCCAATAGACCTTTTGGTTGAACCTTGACGTTGAACCAACCTTGAAATTGCCTAAGTGTTGGGAACTTGTTTCTTTGTGAGCGCTCGCCTATTGAAATTGTTGAACCTGTTGAACCTACGAGTCTCTTAGCTAAAAAATCTTGAATAATTTGAGAATTGGAGTGCTTAAAACATTTTTTGAGAAGGGAAGAGAGAATTTTGGCCTGTAGGACCAAAATAGTTGATATGTTGTCCCCAAAAATGAGTGACAGATTTTGGGAACAATAGTGCTTTCATTTAGTTTTTGTTACTAAGCTCTCCCAAGTATATAGGCTATGAGTTTAAGTGTTAATGTGTTTATTTGAGTTTTATTTGCTTAAACTAACACTATACTAACCTCCATTCTTAAATTCCTATGATCACATTATCTAACATCCAATTACCAAAAGCCATCTAAATTATAAATGTTTCGAAACCCATGGATCAACCTATTTGTATTATTGAACACTATACTAACATCCATTCTTAAATTCCTATGATCACATTATCTAGCATCCAATTACCAAAAGCCATTGAAATTGTAAATGTTTCAAAACCCATGGATCAACCTATTTGTATTATTGAATCCTACCATGAGATATTTTCAAAAGGCATGGTATAAATACAAGTATAAACCTTTTCTTTCATCATTTAGAAAAACACCAAGAAATCACCTACCAAGGTTCATTCAATCATTTGCACAAATGAGTTATTCTTCCCTATTCATCCCTATTTATTTGTTAGTCATAGGAGCAGCATACAAAAGGTATGAAGCATTCAAAGAGTAACACATGATTGATATTTATCAAGTTACAAAATAGATCACTATAAACATCTTCATATGGTATATTGCACCCATGTGCAAACACACTCCCACACATAGGGGAGAACTACATAAGTCTGAGGCCTTACCTGGAGTATTGACTATATATGCAAAACTTAGTGACATAAGGGTCATTGAGGCCAACTCAACACTATGATCTCACTAACCCATTATTGGAAAACTCATTCTAAGGGTGAGGAAGGGTGAAGATCTAGGGTTCGATCAAGTAACAAAGAGTGACAACATGTATCCAATATTTGAATATATAAACAAAAAGGTGACAAAAAATCTAGAACAATGAATTTGGTCACATATAGATTTAGTCATTATTTTGTATTGGACACTTACGTCATAGTCAAACATTAGCATTGATGGTCATGTTCGTGGCTATAAAAGTACAATTTATAGAATTTGATGATTGATCCAAAATACTACTCTGCATATTTTACACTTGTTTCCAATCTAGATCTACTTGTGCATAGTAAATTCAATTATCATTTCTCTCTAGTATTTTAATCAATAAAACATATTTCAAATTTGGTACTTTTTATATTTAACATTTCTTTGTATTATAATTTAGAATATTCATTTATCTGAGTTTTCAATGCATTGGCATGTTATATATTAGTTTATCACCCTTGTGATTGAACTATTTCTATGTTCTTAACCCTATCCCTCCATATCTAAATATAACATTAAACAATATAGATAAATCAACCAAACAAAAAGAGCCAATAATACCAATCCAACAATAAAATTAAACATTTGAGCTTCCTTTATTGGTTAATACCATAAAACAAGATGGAAAAGTTTTACATTACTATGATAATGATGATGAAATTCCTTGTGATATGACTAATGAATAGTTACAAAAATTATGCTTTGATCTAAATGAAAATCTATCACATAAGCTATTTTCACCTACATGCCCTCATACTTACAAGTTAAATCTATCTCTAGAAGGGTCAGAATTAGTGCTAAACATCATTGAGCAATCGACTAAACATAAGGAGATAATAATACCAATCCAACAATAAAATCAAACATTAGATCTTTCTTTATTGGTTAATTCTGAACAACAAGATGGAAAAGTTTTATATTACTATGATAGTGATGATGAAATTCCTCATGATATGACTAATGAACACTTGTAAAAATTATGTTTTGATCTAGTTGAGAATCTGTCACATAACCTATTTTCACCTATAAACCCTGGTACTTGCAAGTTAAATGTATCTCCAGAAGGCTCACAACCACCTATAGAAAAAGGTAAAATAAAAATAGTAGATGCGCATGCCAATGCTTGCTATACATACATATTTTTTGGCTCCTCACTTTAAGTCAATATTATAAATGGAAAGTGCAAATCCACCATGTGAATAATGTGGAGTCCTCTCATAAGTCTCCACAACATATATCATAGATCTTATAAAACTAAGATGTTCCACATATAATTTTTTCTATTTTACTTGAGCATAAGATGATATATTTTCCTCCTAATAGACATCAATCACAAAATAAACTTATGAAAAAATAAGAATGACCATATTGTGCTTATCATCAAATCATTGACCATTATACTGATCATTATGGGGTTTTACAAAGTCAAATTAAAAAATACAACACAATGGTCATTTACAAATTACACCCAATAAATGAAATAGACATAATACTTCCAATCTTTCAAAATAAAAGAATCCTTTAAAGGACCCATGCCATAAATATCTAACTATTACTACAAATGTGGATGGGGTCCATTATCAACATCTCAAGGTTGGTACAAATAATTATGACACAATTGATAGCATTACATTTTCCCACTAGTTGGGACATAATATCAATTAGTTAAAACACTCACCACTAATACCAAAATCTCCTGGGCATATTATACTACCCATAACACGTGGACCAAATGTTGTTTATACCCTCACATGGGTAATGAATTTGAACCAAACTTAACCCTTCATCGTGGGAAATATTGGTTGACCAATAACATGCCTCATTATTTAATTTAGAGATAAAGAAATTCTTGTGCCACTTGATGGATACAATAATAAACCCATAACAATAATAGTTGGCACCAAATTACTAGAAAACATTGAAACATTAACAATGATAAAGCATAAACAATGGTGGCAAATAATGGAGTTATGAGGGCCATCAGACACTCATTTATCTTCTAAATGGGAGCAATCATCTCATTTTATTCCAATTAAGCTTCTAAAATATTTTAAAAAAAAGTTCCAAAAATATAAAAAAATCAAATATTCAATAAAATACAAAGCATTCAAATAACCCATAAAATATTAAAAAAATTCAACATTCCCATATTTATTAGCTCCTTGGCAACTATATTATATTCTTCATGTTAGTAGATAGAATATCATTTCCTTTCTATATATACATACATGTTTCACGCATTTTTGAGTGTGATACAAGCATACCACCGACATATGATATATGAACATACAAATGTTGGACCTATCCTCTACCCATGTCATATAGTACATTATGGGCATCTGATTCATTTATAATGATTAATACAGGTTACATATATTGTATGATCATTTCTACATGATCATGTTTGAGATTATATACTAACACTTACACATGTCTATATCCATGCTCATATCTTTCATAATGTACTTGATATGCTATGTTACATGACATTTTTTGCTAATGCATATATACAGGGACTTGTATGATATACTTGTATTGGTTATTATACTTCATTTTTAAAAATTGCCACTTCTTTGAGTGTATCTCACTACTTTCTATTATCTTCCTTATGGAACATTTGAATATGTTCCTTGCCTGTTGGCCCCTATGCCATTATATGTTGTTTGGACATTTGAATATGTTATTATATGTTGATTAGACATTTTAATATGTCATATCCTTTTGCTTATGCAACATTTGAACATGCCCCTTGTATTAGGTCTCTTTGTACCATTATTTGTAATTACATTGAGTGCTCTTATGTGTGTACTTAGTTGTTTATTGAGCTTATATTGTTACTTTCTAGAGGCTGTCATGATACATATCATGCATCTTAGGGCTTGATGTGATCACATAATGTGATCTTCATTAACATATCTACTTATACATGTTACTCCTATGTGGTGCATGATTCATATAAAAATTATATAGTTACCTTATCCTTTTGAGGTAAGGTACCTACCAGATTCTATCTCCTTCACCTCAAAAAGGGGGGAGGGATATTAATGGGCGCATGCCATAAAGGCATGAACTTAACATTACATAGTCTCTAGATTTTAGTGGGGGTGTGTTATAAATAAAATACCTCCACACTTACTTAGTTGTTAGTATCTCTGGATTTTAGTGGGGTTATGTCAAAAAGTCATGACTACCACACTTGCACAATCTCCAGTACAATTACATGATTCAGGTATACACTTAAGTTAGAATCCTATACATTGCATCAATTTTCATAAGATTTGAAATATATATTTTCATATTTGTGATAAATATAGTTCATTTTGAGATATATTAGAGGTGCATATTCCATGCTATTACATCAAAAATTACAATTTTACCAATTATATCTCTAGATTACTATCACTAGGAAGCACCATTTTACACCAGGAAGTATTATTATCAAACCTTTTTTTATCTACAACAGTTGGTTATCTTTATAGGTTGAATTAATTAAATCATTCAACCTCACTATATTTATAGGTTGGGTTGATTAAATGACCCAACCACACCAAATTTATAGGATGAGTTGATTGAATCACTCACCTTCACTAGATTATATATTCACTGTTTAGTTATGCATTTGAGATTTAATGATCTCAGTGGCCATGTCAAAACTCATAATTACACTATATTGAAGGCACAATACCTCTAATATCCCCATTCAAATCTCAAAGATTTAGTTCTGAACCTCTCTTAGCTCCAATATTTCATAAGGAAGCATCTTTACCAAGCAAAGTACAAAGGGATAACATGGTTGCATAGAAACACATGCGCACTCATTCCTTGCTATCTTTTAATTCAATAATTTTAATTATTTTAAATTTTAGATTATATACACTAATTTATATTGTAACATTCTCTTATTTACATGTCATACATTATCAAAACACTCAAAGTGGGCTCAAACAAAGGCAAGGTGTGTTGTACACACCAATGTTTTCATTTATTTCCTTTAAATTCTTAATTTCATTCGTATGCATTAATAGATTAAGGGGGGAGGGGATTTTGAAACTAAAACTAAATATTTATAGCATCCCAGTCTTGTACATTTGATAAATACTAATTAGGGCTCTACCCTTCAGTTCTGAACCTTCTTGCTACCAGAAGGCGCACATTTTCCATCTTAGTGTGCCTAATTTATTATCTGATAATTTAACCCTTATCATTATTATAACCTAAATCTATTGTACTTTATTAAAATATTAAAATATGATATACATCATTCACTATTAATTATAGATATGTAACTATTTTCTATCCTTATGGACACTACCAGCCACAGAGGGATGCTAGCATCGATGCTAGTGTCTAAATCCTTATCTAGTTTTGAGTCCTCTAAAGTCATCCAAATTGAAAATTGTTCAATACCTATGGTTCAGTCTATATATATTATCAAACCCTCCCATGAGATAATTTCAAAAGGTGTAGTATAAATAAAAATCTGAGTCTTCTCATTATTTATCTAGCAAATATGAAGCAAACACCTATTCAAGCTCATTCAATCAATTAAATAACTAATTTATACTACTCTATTCCTCCTTATTTTCATATCAGTCATAAGAGTAGTCATATAAAAAGTCTAAACCATTGAAAGAGTAGCCCATGAGTAATATTTTTCAAGTTAGAAGCTATATCATTGTATGCATCTACATATAACATATTACACCGTTATTCACACACCTCCCACACATGGGGAGAACTACATAAGTCTGAGGCCCTATTTAGAGTATTGGATATATAGGCAATGCTCATTAAAAGAGGGGTATTTGAGGTTGGCTTGACACCATGAGCCTAATAACCCATTTCTCATCAATGTAATAATAGTAGATAGGTGGTTACATCAAGGTGAATCACACTCGCAACCAATCGTTGTTCATTTTTGCATGAACACGAATTACTCAAACCACTCCATAGGACATCAATTAACAAGTGGACATAGATCTCAAATCCATTAAATAATGAACCATTTGTGATATTATGAAATTTGGAGAAAATAAAAAAATTGCCTAAGAATAAGCCATTGTAGTGTAAATTTGAGCAACTAAAAAACATAAAATTACCTTGGGAACTAACTGGATGTCTAATGGAGCATGTGTTGAAGCATGAAATCAAGAGGGTAGAAGAACAAGACTGCCTTAAATGATGCATAACATAATCTCCTAATTCAATCTTAGGGAACCAATTATCAATCTTATAGGAGAATGTAATGACTACTCAAAATTTCACCATGTGGTAATTTATGACACCTTTTATTTTCCACAATCCTTTATGCACTTAGTTCTTGATTAATTTGGGTGAATAATCCATTTTATGCATTTTTATTCCACCATTGAGAACTGTTTAACCCTAAAAGGAAATATGTGTTTTGTTTTCACTTTAATCTTAGGGTTAAGAATATAGAAATGAAATAACATAAGGGTGATAATCAAATCTATAATAGGTTAATTAAATACTAAATTCAAATATAAGCATACACTAAATTTATTATGTTTCGATAGTCTAAATATGGAAAGTACAACTAGGTTAGATATAGAAATGAAAAAGAAGAGAAGTATTTAGCTTGTTCTGATGCTAATGTAGTTATGGATTAGGAACAAGCTAAAAGCAAACAGGAAGATAGTTTTGAAATAATTGTCAGATTTTAGATCTGGTGCCTTTGGATATCTAAATAGTTGCATCAAGCCTGGATAGTTACGTCAATGCTACTATTTGAGTCTGATGATAATGTCCTATATGAAATATCTAGTGAAACAAGATGTGACCTCTTGGATGCTTCTGGTTCTAGCTTCACCTTCACTCTAGTGTATTTATATTTGGGTCATTGATAGTCACTCCTTGTGAAATGGTAAAACCCTAGCTTTCTAAATTTAATGTGACCTTTGGAAAAAATGGGTTAGTAGGCACACAATGTTGAGTTGACTCTAATGAAACCCCTATTAAAGGATGATGCTTACATAACCAACACTATATAATAGGGTCTCAAACTCATGTAGTTATCCACTATGTGTTGGATTATGTGTGAATCGTGTAGTGTTTGTAAATCAAGTACAATAATGATCGAACTTGTAACTTGGCAAATCAGGCTCTTGGGTTGTTCCTTTAATACTTAAACATGTAGATGTGTAGTCCCTATGATTGGTATGGAAATAGGGAATATTTAATCAATTGAATGCTTGATAGAGTGCTTTTTAATAAGTGCATTAGTCTCTTTTGTCCTTTTTAGGTTTCATAGGTGAGGAATGAATGAGGGTTGATCTTGTATTTATACCAATCTTATCAGGATATAACTCACATTAAATCACTTGAGCTGACATTAGGATATGTTTCATTTGTAAATTGGATAAATTTAGGGCACTGGACACTTATATTAGGTTAAGATAGTAACATCAATGCTATTGTTTGTCTTAGACATTAGTGTCCATGGAGTGTCGAAACATGCACATGCTCAAAACTTGTAGAGGTGTAAGATAAGTACATTTTTAACATCTTGGGCAAGATAGAATGTCTATGTCATTAATATATGACTAGTCAAACTAAGAGATAGGATAAAGGGCATAAGATATAATAGATATGAGGCTTGATGAAGAAAAGAGAGTGTATAACTAAGAGGAACAACCAAGGTCTGAATTTTCCAAGTGTATAAGACTGAGGTGCTACATAATCACAAAATATCATCTACATCTCCCCCTTTAATCTAGTAATGAAATTACTAATTTAAAGGGAAGGAATAAATACCTAGGTGTGTATGCACACCTTATATTTTCTTGAATTGAATTAGAATGATTTTTCTAATGACTAACCTACAACCAAGATCATGTTACAGTGTAAAATCAGTGCATATAATTAGGGTTAAAAGTACTCAAAATAGATTGAAAAAAAGAGAGCAAGGTTTAGGAGTACACATGTGTGTCGATGTAACTACCTTGTTTATTGGTAATTTGTTTTATAAAATATGTATCATTATAAGGCTCTAAAATTAATATTAGGATAAATATAAATAAATATTTAAAGTGCATACATCCAAGGATATACAAGGACATACATCAACACACATGTGTACTCCTAAACCTTATCTTTAGATATATACACTTTAAATATTTATCTATATTTATCCTAATCTTAGTTTTAGAGCCTTACAATGATACATATTTTATAAAACATCTTGCCAATAGACAAGGTATATATCCTTGGATGTATGCACTTTAAATATTTATCTATATTTATCCTAATCTTAGTTTTAGATCTATATACAATAGAAATTGCATGGTGCACATGAATCAATCTTGGATTGGATAAGATAGATCACACCTACACTTCTGATTGGGGCACATAATTATTAAGTGGGAGCATGACCAATATTAGGATCTACTAGACCCGATTACGGAATCCTTTGTATCATCTGTCACAACACATCATGCTAGGTAGGGTTCCAAAGCCTAAAATCTAACATGATTGCACAACAACCCTAAAAGAGTCCTATGGTTTCTATATTCACTTATGATAATAAACAAAAAATTAAACTAATCTACTAACAAGAAAATTAAACTAATCTAGTGCACACCAAAGCTTGTGGCACAAAGTAGGGGTTAGAACAAAACAAGTAAAGAACAACTAACTAAACATGTATAAGAGACATATACTCATGTCAATGTATACAGAATCCTAATACATAGGAGAAAAGAATACATACTACATTATCTATCTACTTTTACAAAGGAGAAATCAAGTTAGGAATACTTACCTTTAAAGATGAACTTGTTGAGTCTCAACCTCTCCCTTGGCCAATGGTGCTTCACAAGAGATTATTGTGGCTTGTAAGGACAACCAAGATAAATGAACTCTAGGCTACATGACCTACCTAAGCATCCAAAATATTTCTCCAAAAGATAATATTAGAGCTCCAAAAGAAAGTATTAAACCCTAAAGCTTTATTCCTCAAGTAAAATGGTCAATAAGTAGATGTTCATTCACACTTCTTTGCTTAATTCAACTCTCTTATGAAATGGTAAGGAATGACCTTATATATATAGTAGTATCTCACCCTAAATACTTTTAGACATGTTAGCTATGCTAGGTTGATTAGGTTGACCTAACACATTATTGGGCTAATGCCTGAAGTTTGTGTTAGGTCGGCCAAGATGTAAAGCAACAAGGAAAGGCAAAGTATCCCCAGAATAAGCGAGGTCGACTAGGTTGACCTAGCTTAATAAATAAGTCAAAAGGGAAAAAAGGTAAGAAATGAGGGGTAAAGCATGACAAATTATGGGAATAGATAGGAAAGAGAGAAATAAGCTTAGGGTTCAAGGTTTTAAGAGGCAAGAGGATAGATAACAAATGGCAAAAGGAATAACAATCTTATGAAGCACCAATGGTCTGCCCACCCATTTACCAGTGTACCCCTTAAGGCATGCACTTAGAGAGATTGAGATTTAGTATGTTCCTATAAGATATGAATTATCAGTAATAGATAAAAGTGTGAAAATATTATGTGTATACATATGCCCTAATTGAAGCTCATCATGTGTCACATAAGTGAAATAGGGGATGGTGCTTCAGGATAGAACATTATGACAATAACGCTGATGATAAGTAAAGTTTAGTAAGAAGCAAATAAGATAAATGAAATGATAGAATTGAAAAACACATACCTTTAACTTACCTTAGTGCTGGAGAAGAAGACTAGAAGAAAATGAAAGTGTCCAATGTAAAACACGCTAGGCAAACCTATAGAAGTTAGTGCAAAAATAGCCAAAAATTGAAATTTTTGGAAGATAGGCATATAATGGTGGAAAATAATATCTATGTCATCATGAATCTAACACATTTTATGGTTTGAAAAATGGATGAATAGAAACACAGATATGATAAAAAGAAGGAATCTGAAGTAAAATAAATGAAGAATTTGAATGGTTAAAAAGTAGTTTTAAATATGAAAAAGAGAATTCATTTTGTTATTTTGCATTGTAAGAGAAGAGAAAAAGAGATCTGGAGAGAAAACAAGCTATAATGGTGAGGTAATGACATGTTAGATGAGAGGGAGCTCTAGGAGTGAGAGTGGGTGCACTATAGGTATGCATCTAAGAATCTCAAACCAGATTTTGAAATGAATTAAGTAAATTTTGATAAAATTTATTATTAAGAATTTATATATGATAAAAATGAACAAAATTAGATTATAAGGGAGGGAAATAGGAAGATGGGTTGGAAAGAATTACGAAAAAAGACAAGTTTTTGGCAAAATGTGCTAGGTCAGCACACTAAAACCTACTAGGTCGAACACGTTGACCTAGTAGAGTAAATCAAGTTGAAATCCATGTGGTTGACTAAAGGGTATAGGTAAACCTAACACATTCTGGAAGCCAAAAACCTAGCATGGGGTATCTAGTTGGTTTGTAAGGGCCAAAATGGAAACTTAGAAATATGGATAAAAATAGGAAAATTTTTGGTCAAATTAGGTTGACCAGAGAACCAGAGAAAGCATTGAAAAGCATGTAGAAAGCTGAGAGAGAGCTAGAATGATCTAAAATGACAAAAAAGGGCAAGGGGGACAAAAATAGGATAAAATAAATAAGAAATGAATAAATTATACTTGTTTATGATTAAAAATTTAATGTATAAAGAATGTATTATGATTATACATGACATGGAAGAACTAATACATCCTTTGTTGTTTCTTGATTGTAGATACGATGATGGTTCTGGAGATTGATGAATGTCTCTTGTCTACTAGACTTGTTGGAGAGATTGATAGATGAAGATAGGTTTAGACTAATATCCATAAGTCTAAGAGGGATAACATATATGTGTAAGATATCCTTGAGCACATACTTATTAGTCATGTTTCTTGATTGTTGGGAATGATTAACTAAGACCTTCAGATGGGAGGTGGATGGGGATGTGATAGAGGTGGCTATCACACTAGAGGATGTCCATGCCATCCTTGGGATACCTATGGTAGGAGCACCAGTGACCATAGGGATACCAGATAGTGGATAGGAGATGAGAGCCTTAGCCATGTGGGCTACAGGCTTAGAGATAATATTATTAAGGTGGAGAGTGAGCATGGATGATGTCTATATATCATACATTTTAGATCTATGAAAGGTGGTGATAGGCCTTCTAACACAGTGGGTGCTCTATCACAAGTTAGATGATAAGGTGCCACTATACGTGGTATCCTTGAGCAAGATGATGCTGGAGGAGTGAGTGTTATATGATCTAGGCTTTGCCATCTAGGTCTAGCTCATGCATGATCTATATGAGATGTTGGTTAGAGGGTAGAAGATTATGGGACCAATCATACTACTTATAACATGGATATATGAGAGATTTCCTATATATTAATCGACTGGGTTGCCCCATGTGGTCGATGATAAGTTACCTCGAGTGAGGAGATCAAGAGAGGACTAAGTAGTGCAATACATGCCCCATGTTCCAACATTATAGATGGTGGGATGCACCAACATATTATGATAACCATATGAGCAAATAGTGACTACTTGGGAGAGATAACACATAGTTAGACTAGTGCTAGAGAGGAGAGAGGTGATAGGACATTGTACATAGGAGAGAGATCCACATCTAGTGGCATAGGTGCCAAGACAAATGGCTTTACCTCATCTAGAAACATTGATACTCATGCCAAAATAGTGTAATTGGAATTTGAGGAAGCCATGAGGGAAGAGGTGATTTGGATCATTGATAGAGAGGCTAATATTGTGGCCATATTGATAACAACCATGGACTAGTCAGGTATGATATGGGGTAGAGTAGGAGGAGGAGGTAGAGGTAATGATATTAGATGTACCACCACTAGCTCCATAGAGAGATGAACTATGACCATCGAGGACACAACATTGATGGAGGTAGGAAGAGATAGCAAAAACCATCATCATCCTTAGGGAGTTAGAAAAGGAGCCAAAGGAGACATAGATGAGTGAGAGACTGCTCAGGCATAGGCTAAGATAGACATGAGCCATGATAACCAACTTAGAGCTGAGGAGGTGACCTATAGAGGAGGTACTAGGAGGTTGCACAAACAAGGAGACTATGCCAGGTAGTCATGTAGATGGTAAGACCATAGTAGTCGAGACATATATAGCTAAGAAAAATATGATTGATTTATTACTTAAGATTTGAATTGAAAGATAAATAGATATTGTGATATATGATAGTGATCTAATATCCATTTGTGTGATTTTGAAAGCATACTTGAGGATGAGGAGATATGGGGGTCCCTAGTTAGGGGAACACTCCATGACATCCTAGATGAGACTCTACAACCATTTGACCCTATAACACTAGAAGATCCAAGTGTACTATCTTCCCTAGCTTAGGTGAGCTAGTTTAGACTAATGGGAGAGGCCATGAGGTAGATATGGATCCAGAAAGAGAGGGCACAACCACTAGTAGAGATGGGTGTAAGAGAGAGGTAGGTCTAGTAGGCCCTATCTGATGAGAGAGTTGCATATCTAGAGATAATGACATAGATTATTTAGGCATATACAATGATGTAGACCCAACTGATGTAGGCACATGAAATGACCCAAACTGAGTTGGTATAGGCACAGGTGTAGATAGCATGTCTGTAGGGATAGGTAGAGGGATTGAGATCTTAAACTACCTCATTACAGTGTACCATTCAGAGGAGTTAGACTGAGGCCTCAGTAGGTAGCGTGGCTAAGCTATGAGATAGATAGGATGGAGCCCAGCCTTAGAGCTGGAGCATTTATTTATGGTTGTATATGTTGTATCAAACTCTTGATATATATATGATGTATCACGTTGGCTTACTGATGTGATTGTGTATGTGGTCATTATAGATATATTGTTATCATTATGTTGGTTGTATATGTGGATGCTTTGGATATATTTATTTCTATCACATGTATTTAGCTTTGTTGTATATGCTATAGGAAATATATGAGATGTGGTTTCTTTTCTAGAATTATGAGAAACACATAATTAAAAATAAATAGACAAAAAGACTTGGAGAAATATAATCAATAAAAAATGCACTACACACTAATTCAAGCTAGGAAATGTGTAATAACATGAAAAATGACTAAGTATAAAGAACCAAGAAATGACAAACAAGATGGTAAAAAGGGGATTTGTTTTCAAACCAAAGATGAATGATTTTTTCACCAAATTAAATCAAGTAAAATCATACTATATCACGTTGGGAATTATGAAAAATAAAGTAATAAAATGGAAGGTATGTAGAAGGTCACACAAGGTAATGAAAAGTCAATGAAAATTTGGTCTTAAATTTATCACACTAATTCAAGCGGGGAAGTATGACAAAATTCAAGAAATGGTTGAAATATTACATGCACTCAAAAAATAAGAGGCAAAAAAAAATGAAGTAAGCATAAAACATACGAATTCAAGCTGGGAAGCATGTCAAATGATGTGTAACTTCATAATCAATCAAATCTTATCTCAAACTTAACACATGTAATTTGATGGTGACTTGATTGTTGCAAAACTTTATGAGGAGGGTTAGGTGCTATCCATAGTCTTACACTGCAACTCAACAAAGGGAACACCACATGGGGTGGAATAGGCATGAACAACCAAGTACACAAGAAATAAAGGTAATAGGATAAAACACTCATAAATGAAAAACCCAAAAGGATGCCAAAACAACATTAGCAAGCAGAACAATAATATTGGATTGAATTACAAAAGGGATGGTAATTTTGTGAGTTATTGGGTCCTATCCGTGGTCTTATGCTGTAAGTCACAAAAGAAAAACCCAAGGGATGTGATAAAAAATCAAGACAATATTTCTCAAGAGGAAATATGAGGAAAGGAAATGAAAAAGGGAGCATAAAAATTAGACTTAGACATCTTAAGAGAAGACCTTAGGAGATTAGAGGCATAGTAAGAACATGGGAAGACACTAAGTGACTAGTGGTTGTCTATGTAAAAAGGAAACCTATTCTATATATACACAAGGCTTTGTAAGTAGATAAGTGTGCTACTAAGATCAACTCATGAAGGTAGATTGGTACAATGAAAATTAAAATGGACCTACCTCCCCATGACATGTTCCCTACTCCTCAGGACCCATTATAGAGCTGTTAGTCTACTACAAAGATTGGGTACTTGCATGATAAATTAGGTATCACTAGAAGATTTTCTTTTGAATTCCCGTATTTCAATCTACTAGCCTACTGCACCCCTAAGGACTTTGGCTCTATGTGAATATAATTTTGGAATTTGAGCTTTGATTGGAGATAGGAGATGTGCTTGAATCACGTCTTTTAGTGTGATTAGGCTTTTTAAGAATATTGCATATTTTTGCCTTTTGATATCATTGAATTTTGTTTAAGTGATTTGGTTTTTAACTTTCTTTTGAAGGTTTTTTTTTAATATTCCTCCTCCATATGAATTTGGAATGACCAAGAATGAGAGAGATAGTGATACACACAAATGAGCTACAGGCCAAGGCTGAAGGAAGCTAAGTAACCAAAGACAAATGATTGAATATGATACTTAGGCTTGACAATGAACAAATATGTGATCTCAAATCTCAACCATGCATATGCTTAGTTTACGAAAAAAGGAAGAACTAAAAAGGGAGATCCAAAGGTGGACCATTAAAAGGAAATAGTAATGAGAAAGAGTGTTTGACAGTTGATCACATGGTAAAAGGAGACAATAACCAAAGGGAATAGGGTAAACACAACCAAGTCACCATGACAATTATCCGCAAAAAGCAAGGATAAGAAAACAAATAATCATGAAGATAGAAGGCAAAAACAAGCTAAATATGGTGATTTTGTGAGGATCTGTTAGTTCTTATCCATGATCTTACAAAATAACTCATAAAAGAAATATCCTAGGGATGCTATAAGAAGAAAAGAGAAATATAAAGCAATGATAAGGAAGAACAAACATATGCAAAAAAGATAGAATATAAAATTAACAAGAAATATAGTACAATAAAGAAGATAATTATATAAGATAAGCAAGAATTTGACAGTGTCAAATGATATAATTAGATATATAAAAATAAATAAAAATGGAGCACAAGTCTAATCTAAATATAAATGTAAAATTACCATGCATGTGCTCATAAGTACTGGCAAATTTATCCACACACATTATCTAAGACATCCGATAAATCTTGATGAAATTGGATATGAATTATTTTTAATGTGTCATCAATCTTTGATTGATACTAGGCAAATACTTCTTTTCTAATCTCCTCAACTAAAAAAGTAGGAATACTCATTGGATCATGTTGAGGACAAAAATCAAGTAAAAGATGATAAAAGGAATGTGTGGGAAAGGGATTTATGGGAGAAGGAGGAATCACTGGTGGAGAAGGATCCATGGGTGACGAAGGGTCCATGGGTGGGGAAGGAACAATAGGTGAAGGCACAGAAGGAACCACAAGAGGTGTAATTATGGGAGAATAAGGAGGAACCTTCCTATGAGAATGACTTATGGGAGGAATAGTAGCTAGTCCTGGGATAGCTATAAGATGATCCTTAAGATGCTGCTGAAGGATACAACAATGATCAATATGATGTGTGCCGCATTGGTGCCATATATAATACCTCTGACAATACTTAGATATATATTCATGAATAATCTTGGGAGGAGGTATAGTAGTATCTATGGATGGGGAAGAAGGATGCAAGGTATAAATATATTATCGCAACTTATGATAATGGGGAGAAGAATGAGTATATTTCCCATAAAAGCAACATATATGCTTGTGAGTGTGTTTAAGAAGAACACTCATGGGAGAAGGTGTAACAAGTGTGGAAGAGGGAGATGACTCATCAATCCATTTGGTGGGAAAAGGAACCATCTTAGGTAAAATAAGGAAACCATCACCAAGAGGAGGCGGTGATGGAGAAGGAATAGGACTAGTCTTAACATAAAGAGAAATAGTGAAAGAAGAAAGAGTAGGCTCATCAACAGGGGAAGAAGCAATAATAACTGGCTTTGACATAGGTTCCACTATGGGAGGAGTAGGATCAATAGAAGGTCTAAGAAGGGTAACACTAACCTCATGAGTAAACCAATGATGAGAATTAGGGAATCTAGAAAAATGGTAAGGGACGGTCATAACATGATCCATGAACATGGTCTTATGGGGCTCCTCACAAACTAGAGGTATCAGTGCCATCTCCACTCTTTGATAAAGAGGAAAAATACAAAAATCAAGAACTATAAAAGTTAAAACACAAGAGGATGCACAAAAAGACTCAATTAAAAAAGAATAATAATGCATAATCTCAGCATCAGGGGCTTAGACAAGACCACCTAATAAAGGATCATCTAAGGAATAGCCATCTTCATAATCAGATGATTGAAGATCGATGACACAAGTCAGAATAAATTTGTCATAAACAAAACATGGTGAATAGACTGATGAGTCTTGGATAAGACTACAGGAATGTCATGACAAGGAGTTTTGCAAGAATGAGGTTGCAAGGAAGTAGGAAGTTACGAGATGAGATGAGTTATGAGATCAAAAGTTTTGATATTGAGATTAACCTCATCAGGCTCATCATCATTAGAGTTTGAAGGCTTGGGAGGAATATTACCAATAAGCTCAGGATGCCCATTGTATCCTCTGGTTGAGTTGACAAGAAAATTTAGATGTTGTGATTCATGAAATGGAACAGTAGGTGAAGGCTCAAGAGTAAGAATCTTAAAGACACCATGATCTTGGAATTGTTCAAAATTTGAAGGGTTAGTATCTCCGTGAATCATATAAATGGCTCCATTATGAGGGAATTTAATGCATTGGTAGGTGGAAGAAGTGATAGCTCACATACGATGAGTCCATGGCCTATCAAGCAAGATGTTATAAGAAAGAGGAAAGTTAAAGATCATCACCTTCACATGAATGGTGACAGGTAGGATAGTAATGGGAAGTCACACACACCCAAGAGGAGGCATTTGCTTTCTATCATATCCTTGAAAAGTTATATGTGTGGACTTAAGATTGCATTCAAAATATCAAAGGGTTTTAATGAAATCAAGAGAAATAACACAAGTGCCAAAACCCTCGTCAATCATAGCATGTTTAACTTGGATATCACTGATTTAGATGCTAATAAATAGGGGAGGATCATTTACATGAAGTAAAATCTCATTGAAAATCATAGATGTGATGGTAAATTTTAAAGAAAGAGAAGTGTCAATAGTTTCATCAACATTGATGGACATCTCTTCACATTGTTATAAGATACTATCCTCGAAACTAGAGAAGGTTACCTCCCATCCTGCTAAGGGAGGATGAGGGACATTCATCTCAAATAATAGTTGCATAAGATAGTTTTTATGATGGGGAGATGTCTTCATGAGTTTAAGAAATGGAATTTGAGAAGGGATATTAGTGAGCTTCGCAATAGAATCCCACTCATCATAACCCATGAGAAGATTGTTAGATATAGGCACGTAATATATAAGGAGGTCTAAAGAGTATTGAAATTTGTGTTGATAAGAATGAGAAGTTTTAGAAGATGAACTAATAGCTTCAACTTGATTTTGAGAAGTAGAAGACGTGTTAATAGAAGGTTAATTAACATTAGAAGGAGAAGATGATGGAAGAGTGGTAGAAATAACATGGGATGTGTTATCCAAAGGAGAATCATAAGTTGGATATTCATCAAAGGTTATAAGATATTCTTGCCCCAACTCATTTAAATGAGTTGGAGAAGAATCTTAGATAATACGGTATGCTTGAGAAAGAGGTAGGGTGTAGATAGGCTGAGAATTGATGAAAGCCACTACTCTTCGCATATTAGTCATGCTAATCACATTTTCTTCAAAAATTGGTTCTACAAGAAATTGCACATTATTGGTGGAAGAGATGGGGTTGCCTTGGTTTTCTTAAATTGGTTGATGATTAGGTAAAGGATCCTTATAAATAGCTAAATGAACATTTGCTTGATTCAAGGCTTGAACTTTATCATGAGTGTTATATTCTTTAAATGCATGCTCATAAGCTTGTTGATGTTGGTGTGTAATATAATCATAGTCAAAATTAGGTCCAAGAAGAAAGTCCATAGCTAAATTACGAAGCTGTCTATAGGTATCATGATAATGACCCCAACTAACATGAAATCAACAAAACTTGCTAGGATCATACTAGGTTTTCTTAGGATGAGTAGGGTCAATTTCATGAGGAAGAGGCCTAGGTAGATGTTTAAGCAATTAAGCTAATGAAAGAGGTTTATGAACATTAATGTTATATTTTGAGAAATGAGGATTAGTAAATTATTGAGAAGAGGAAGCTAGTTTTAAAGAAGGGGTAGGAAAAACAGTTTGAACATGGTGAATGGTATCATATGAAATAGAAACACCATCACTAGTAACATTGTGGTTTTTGTTTTTAAGTAATATATGATAACTCATGGAAGGTTGGGGTGGCTAGAGTTGATGCATAAGGAAATCTTGTCATTTAGCTTAATCAATAGCTTCTTCCAAAGTGTGTGGAGAAAGGACACAGACTCAATAGTGTAATTTGGGATAAAGAGAATTTATAAAGAGATGAAAAAGATTATCATTAGCCATATTGTGTTCACATTTATTTGACAAAGTCTTCCATAATTTAACAAATGCTTGGGCAGTTTCATTTTTGGTTTGCTTGAAATTGATGAAATGGGCCAAAGTGTTTTTGGGAAGATCACTAGTTTGGAATTATTGAACTAAAGCATTCACTAAATCCTCCAAAAATAGTAATGGAATTAGGTCTAAGTTGATTGTACCAATCCAAGGCATCCCTTGTGAGGGTCTTAGTAAGGATTTTGGTAGCATCAAAGGTATTTAATTTAACCCAATCTTTATAAAGATTCCTAAATGTTTTAAAATGAAGAGAAGGATTAATTGATCCATTATAAGAGATTATAAGTGTTATACCTCCTATATCAATATTAGGAATTTGAGTAGTGAGAGGTTCATTTTGTAGATGATTGATAGTTTTATTGATTAAAGGAGGTTGAGGAATAATATTGCCTTGAGAATATTGAAGAGGAGAGGGGGAAAACTTTAGTTATGTGTGCCCCAAGCCATTAGTTGTGGTTACATTTGAAGATGAAGAAGGTGATTTTACATTCTC